>CAUYPK010111401.1:0-18590 GCA_963574355.1 Loris lydekkerianus | reverse complement strand
GTGAATGCTACTTTCAAGGCCAGTGGACAGTTTTTGCTTTTCCTCTTGGAGCTTGCTGATGGCTGCTTCTTTGGCAACAATGATATCCATCATTTGGTGGTACTGTCTTTGGAGATAGCTGTTTTCATCAGTTTTTGCGTTCCAAACCGCTAACATTTGTTCTTTCTCTAAAGCATATGCTTGCAGTTGCTGCTGAAGGTAAGCAACTTCGTGGGTATAAGAAGGTGAAAATATTCTAGAGTAAGGACCCTCGGTCTCCAAATGTTCCTGCTGGAAAATCTCAGTTGGTTTAGCGACCTCATCACAGGACGGCTCGCCCATCTTTTGAGTTAAAGACATATTCTTTTCATCCCCAAGTTTCATGTCCAATTCTTGTTCTTTCATCTCTTTCATTGATCTTTGTTCTCTTGTATTTTCCAAAATCTTAGTTTCTCCAGCACAGGCTGAAAAAGGCTGGGCGTGTGTGTGTCCTCCACCTTCATGAGCGGAAGTCAACTTTTCATTTTCCATTTTCAGATCAAAACTAACTCCATTTAAATTTTCATTGTGCTGTTTCATTTCTGAAAGGCTTTGCTTCAAGTTTTCCACTTCAGCTTCCCTTTCTTTACGTAAGTTTATCCTGAAAATTACTGTTAGGGTCTTGACTGAGAGGGGGTGCTGAGTCATTGCTGACTCTAGAAAGTGTCTCCTGCTCACTTTCTCTCATAGGACCCTTAAGTTCCAAGTTCAGGAAAGTGGCCACATGGCTGCCCACTTGCCCCAGGAAGTGGCCTAAGCCCGAGCCAAGGCCACCCAACGAAGATGACATCACTCTGTGTCATAAAACTGACCTGGTCTGCTCTGAGGAAAGCCTCCACCTCAGTGGATGGGATCCAAGTCCAGTGTGAGAACCCAGGGAGGCTCCGTTGCTACAACAAAGTGCAACCTGGCGCACGCTAGGCACGGTTTCTAGGCAATGCTGAGGCCTGGCCTGGGCCCATCTAAGGTGTGTGTCCAGCGGCCGGTGGGCCCTGCTCACCCCGCGACTGACCTCCTGTGCTGTGCCCACCCTGGGGGAGGCCACTTCTCCCTCCACTTCCTCAGCGCCACGCGCCCCTCCTGCCACCCCAATGCTGACTGGGGACCCCGCTCCCCGAGGGCAGTACCCAACTGCCTTTCCCCAAGTGAGCAAATGCACAGCCGCTTTCTGCCTTTGTAGTGGTCACGTACAGTCACTACCTGTTTTTTTCTGCAGCCGGTGATGTTCATACCCAGTTCTTTTTTAAATGGGGGTAAAATTTCCATAGTGAAATGCATCTATGTGTCTAAGGAGCACAAATCAGGGCGCTATGATAAATATCTACACCCAGACATAACTTCTACTCTCATGGAGCTATTAGTCCCATCCTCCAGAGGAGGTCTTCCAGCCCTGTGCCATTCACCTCCTGTCTCCCGCCCCAGCAAGCTATGTTCTGGTATCTGTTACCACGGATGAGTTTTGTCTGGTCCTGCCTGTCACACACCTGGGGCACCACATTTACACTCTCAGCGTCTGGCTTTTTCCCTCCAGTGTATAAATTCTCATCAGGATAGTGGGTTGTAATTCCCAACCCTTGGTTCTATTGATCTATCAATCAGTCTCTGGCAGACTCTAAAGGTCCTAGCAGATTGCAAGGCACAGAACAGGTGCCCAGGAGGCAGAGTTTTAAGCGTTGAAACTAACTAGGGGTGGTCAGGTAGTGTTGGGCCAGAGCTTATCGGGAATGGCTGAGCTCTCTGGGCTCTCCTAGGCCCTATCTGAATTGTATCCTCTGAAGGTAATTCTATAATGGGGTTGAGAAGGGGAGGCTTATATTTGATGTTGTGCAGCTTTCTGGAGACTATCATTGGAAAGAGCACTTCAAAAAATTTATTTGGAAGAAGATCTTCATCCTTTAATTCCCAGAAGGTGGTATCCATCCCAGCCCAAAGGTTGAGAATTTGACAACATTCTGTTTTCCGTAGAAATGCCTTTATAAGCTGGTTGACACCGTGGACTCGAGCAAGATATCCTCTGTTAATTTCAGGGGCCTTCCTCTCTTTAGTCAATCTCACAAAGTGCTGGATATAAGGGTCATGCCAGTAGCCGATGCTCACTGCAAACCTTTCCCTTTTCTCTGCATGCCCTTAAAATGGTGAATGTACCAACTCCCCTTTCAGAAAAACAAAAAGCCACGGCTTGTCTGCAGTTTGTGTTTTTCCCAGGAACATTGTCAAAATCTCCAGGATTGAGATTTTTGCCTCATTTTCTTGTAGTAACAACTGTTAAGCAACTCTGAGGAAAGTTGATCAGTTTGCCTCTTTCTGGGAGCCTTAACCTGTGGGACTTAATACTGCTCTCTATCTGAATTGTATCCTTTGAATGTAATTTTATTATATAATGGGGTTGAGAAGGGGAGGCTTATACCTTTAATTTCCAGAAGGTGGTATACATCCCAGCCCAAAGGTTGAGAATTTGACAATGACATTCTGTTTTCCATAGAAATGCCTTTATAAGCTGGTTGACCCCATGGACTTGAGCAAAAATCTGTTGAAAAGGGTGCATTCTGGAACTCCCGGTAAGAATCAATCTCTACAACCAGAGGCGTTCTGGCTGGGGAGATGGTCACTTGCCTCTGTTAATTTCAGGGGCCTTCCTCTCTTTAGTCAGTCTCACAAAGTGCTGGATAAAAGGGTCATGCCAGTAGCCGATGATCTTGCACAGAGAAGCATCTTCACAGGTGCCGCGCAAGCCCTCATCATCCGTGTCGCTGCTCAGGGTGGAAGAACAAGGCGGGAATGGGGGCTCCCTCAGGCTAGCCACCATGCGGGGTGGAAGTTTATCAAAAACAAGAAGCGGGGGTTTACAGACGGTGGGGCCGGAACGAGCCTCAAAGGAGCAGGCTCCACACGCTCAGCTGCCGCGACGCAGTCCTTGGTCCTTTTCATAAGTCTCTTCATTTTGAAATGAAGAGCAGGATTTATTCGCTTCCTAAGGTCTTTCCAATTCAGCTTTTATTTTACAAACAACTGCTCAAAGAGAGCTATTAATATATAAAACTCTACAAGAAAAATCCAAAATTTATAAAGATAGAAAAAAGTGGTCTAAATCCAACAACAAAACAGTACTAAGAGAAATAAAAAAAAATTGCACTTATTTTCCATTGGACGTTACATCAATTTCATTTATCAAATGGAACAATTCATTTATAAGCTTAAGGTAGCTCCATGTAGGACAATGATGCCTCAGGATGGTCCTTCAGGCCCGTAATGATAAATACCTGATTTCTACTCACATATGATATCTTTTGACCGTTCTCCCGGAAAGAAGTTATCTATCACTTGCATGAAGATAAATCTACTCCTAAGGAGACAGTAACTATTTTAAAACAAAACAATATTTTCTGTTTACACAGTAAAATTTCACTATAAATCTCCCCCCCATTCTATACTCTCCAATATTATACACACACACACACACACACACACACACACACACAATGGTGCTAAAAAATGCATAGATACTTTAAGAAAGGAAAAACTGAAGCCGAGCACAGTGGCTGCCTATAATTCTAGCACTCTAGGAGATTGAGGTGGGTGGATTACTTGAGCTCAAGAGTTTAAGACTAGCCTGAGCAAAAGCAAGACACCATCTCTACTAAAAATAGAAAAAACTAGATGGGTGTCATGGCAGGGGCACTCATAGTTCTAGCAGCCCAGAAGGCTGAGGCAAGAGGATTGCTTAAGCCCAAGAGTTTGAGGTTGCTGTGAGTTATGATGCCATGGCGCTCTACTCAAGAGAACAGAGTGAGACTCTGTCTCAAAAAAAAAAAAAAAAAAAGGAAAAAAATGTATTAAAGTTGTATTAAAATTGTAATATTCAATATATACCTATAACAAAAGATAAATACAAGTCATATTAGCACCTCTTGTAATTGCATAAGTAAAATGCAATTTGAGAATTATAAATTTAATACAGTATTTTTCTTTCTTATAATGTGTATTCATTTTTGGCACCCTGCATGTCTGTGTGTGTGTGTGCCTTGAGTGCTTCTTACTGTTAAAGTACGGTTATTTAGGAATTCAAAGAAGTTTTGATCCCCTTGTTTGCCCTCTTACAAAACTGTATGCCTTCAGAGTAGAAGAAATGACAGATCTATCTTTATAATCCCAGTATCTAGAGAGACTTGTAGTAGGTGATGAATGAAAATTTGTTAAATGTAACTAAGAAGAGAGAGATATAGGTGACATCGATGGCAAAACATACAGTAAAACAAAAGTGGCATCTGCTGAGAGACAAGATGCCACCAAGGGGATGATTCAACATTGATTGACAAGAATTAACATTTCTCAGTGGCACCTGTAGCTCCATACGTAGGGTGCCGGCCACATACACTGAGGCTGGTGGGTTCAAACCCGGCCCAGGTTAGCTGAAAACAACAATGACAACTGCAACACAAAAATAGCCGGGCATTGTGGTGGGTGCCTGTAGTCCCAGCTACTTGGAAGGCTGAGGCAAGAGAATTGCTTAAGCCCAAGAGTTTGAGGGTGCTGTGATGCCACGGCATTCTACCAAGGCTGAAAAAGTGAGACCCTGCCTCAAAAAAAAAAAAAAAAAAAAGTAACATCTCTAAATGATACGTGGAATTAAAAATTCTTGGTCTATTCATGATAAGCCTTCCGTGTGAATTTGCATTTTGAAATGTTGAATAAGCCATACAACTGAACCCATGGATGTGAATTTAGCTAAATTTAAAACTGGTTCTGGATATAGTGCTACAGGTGTCTTCTGTCCCTCATTAAAAAAAAATACATTATTTTGGTCCTACATCAACTGGAGATACCCTGTCAAGAAGGAAAGTTATCTAAGATGTTATCTTCATTATTGACATATCAATATTTTAAAGGAAGACACCAGTGAAGAGAGTGATGCTAATTCTGTGATGATGGAAATATTTTAGGTATGGCACAAACACATTTGGGGAAGAGGATTTGGGAAATGATGTTTCTCAAACAGAAGACAGGGTAACACTCCATCAAACCTATTGAGTCTATAGTTTCGGCTCTGTTACATCCTGTACCACATGCAGACATTGACCTCAGAGCCTTTACAGTGTCTACTTATGCAGCCCACAATATCACCTTTCTGAATAAACTCTCACAAATTGTATTTTCCACTGATATCCTTTGTTTGTATCAAACTTTAACATTTTGGAAATATGTGCTACACATATAAATGAACAAAACTATTCAAGATTTACTTTTTGATATTTCAAAAGATAGACATAAAAAGCCATCCTCTGTTAAAGTGGAAGCTGAGAACTTTCGTGGTGTATTTAAAATCTCTGCTTTCATAGTAATAATCATTAATGGCTTACCTCTGTTTACCCAAGCAATTACGATGAATAACAATAATACTAATAGGAATCGATATTTTATAGTAATTTTAAAAGAATCCATTTGCTTCAAACTTTAAGATGGATCATTTTGGCCCTAAAGAGAATTGATTTATTAGTTTTTCTTTTATTAATAATTGATTTGTAAAGACATCTTTCACATGCAATAGTTTGCTTCTCATTTTTGCCATAAAGATTTCTCTAAATCGTATTCCTTCTTGATATTTATGACAGTAGAGGTAACTTCTCCAAATTACATTTAACACAAACAAATTGGCTGATTTCAAAAGGGCTGATCCATTTTGACAGTATAAAAACACAAGGGCCCACATTTTAAGGCATACAAAACTAGAGGAAGACCTCACCTCTGAAACTTGCTAGAAGCGTGTGATCAAGTTATTCACATCTTTAGTTTTCTTTCTAACGTATAAAATGATGTACAATATCTTCTTCTCAGAGCTGTTGTGAAGATTAAATATCACCTATTAAATATGAAGTGCAAGTAAGTAGAGAAGTAAGATGATTTCCCACTATTTTCTCTCCAGTGTCTTTGTTACAATTATGGTACCCAGGTTTTACCAAAATGCTCTACCAAACGCCTCATAAAATGAGCATTTGTAAGAAAAACAAGTACTTATTTCATATATGCAGAGTGTATTTAGACAAGTCTTGAAAATACCCTAAATGTGTATTCCTCATTTTTGTACTTTCCCAACACCAATAAAACAGAGTAAGTGATAAGAAAAACTTAAAAATGGGACAGAAAGCTGAACAAGAATAGAATGCTGAACCTTAAATTATGCATGAGCTACAGAAATAAAAAAAGAGAAGAAAATGAATGTAATTAGTTGCCTCCCCCCAGTAAATAAGTTTTAATACTCAGTGCTAGCTAGGTAGCCAATGAAAGACAGGCATTTTCACTATAGGAAAATTATTTCTGTAATACCTTAGGCAGAGTGTCTTACACAGGGCCTTATATAAATACATCATGTATATCTGGTAATTGCTTAAACAGTGAGGTTCATTTTTTCAGGACAAAGTTTTCCTATCTGCTAGATGAAGTTAACCAGGGAAAGTAAGCATGAAGTGAGTTTTTAAAAGGTGGGCAGATGTGAAAGAATGCATTAACAAATCCCTCTGAGGTAATGTTTCAGAAATCATTTAGGCTGTGTGAACTGAATAGGACGGTATTAGAAATAAGCAAAAGGGCTCATCAACATTTGGAGCTGGAAAGAATTCCCCTTCCTTACTGAGTTTTGATATATATACATCCTGTGTTTCAGTGAGGTCGCAGCACCCAGACAAAACATGCAAGTACCCCTCCTTCCTTCCAAGTATTTGAAATAATAAATAGCTTCATCAGGTCCAAACACAGCTGGTTATTTTCTAATAATATTTGCAGAAACCGACATCAGGCAACAAATGTTCCTTTGCATCCTTCCCCAAATATAAACACGACATCAATAAAATGTAGTGTCATTTATTTCATCGAACAAGAAGCTGGAAGGATAAAGGCAGATGTTTCAATCATCTTGTCATTGACTTTCCCTGCAACTGTCTGTCAGTCAATAGGCATTTGTTGCTTTCTGTAGCTGAACTGGTCAATAGAAATGAAGTTATCCATACTCTTCTTTGATTCAGTTATTACCAGGAGAATTGAAAGATTTCATTTGTTAAACAAGTTTTGCCAAGTACTTACTGCATGCACAGCACTAGCAGAAACCGCATTAGAGCGTTGACATGCTGTCCAGAACAGTTCTCAAAGAGGCTATAAGATGTCGCATGACAGAAAAGTACAGGGAATAATTTTACTCTGTGGATCATGGAATATGACATTAATTTGCTATTCCCACAGGCCATGCTATTTCCATATTCTAAATGCATCCCTTTAATTACCATGAAAACATATGAATAAAAAAATCCTAAGGTTGAAAGAACCCGTGAGAAAGCCTCTCAAAATATCTGTGTAATGCTCACATCACCTCTAGAATATCCCTGCTAGGTGAACACACTTGCTCCCTCTGGAGGCTACTGATTTCACCTGGGAAAAACCCTGATGGTGAGAATGAATTTCTACATATTTATCTCAAATTTGATTGTCTCCAACTTCTATCCTCATTACATTTTGTAAGGGGATAATAAACAAGTGTAAACTTTTTTTTCCATATTCAGAAAGAAATTTGACAAATAATAATGCTGTGTGCACTATTAGCCAGGTCATGTTTAGGATATAGGAAATAAAATAAGAAATATAAGAAGATCTCCAATTACATGGAGTCAGCTGTCTTGCTATGCGATGACGAGGAAGCAGACACACACACACACACACACACACACACACGCGCGCGCTGCATGTCACAAGGTGCTGAGAATATGTTGTAGCATAAGCATTTGCACAGAATGTGATGGAATCATCCAGGATGTGGTTAGGCTCAGAAGTGATATGTAAGTAAAGAATGGGAGCATGATTTATCCTTTCCTGTCAGGGAACAAATGACACTCTCATCAATAGCAAATCATCATCTATAAAAATATCATGGCCTGTAGTCTCAACTACTTGGGAGGCTGAGGCAAGAGAATCGCTTAAGCCCAAGAGTTGGAGGTTGCTGTGAGCTGTGACGCCACAGCACTCTACCCAGGGTGACATAGTGAGATCCTGTCACAAAAATAAATAAAGAAATAAAGAAAGAAATATTGCAGCTGTGCCAGTCTGGGTGACTATCATACAGCATCCATCTTCTTTACATGTTGTCCTAGGTCTCTATACCACATAGACCTATGATTATTTCCCTTTTATAGGTGAAGGAACTGAGATTTGGAGAGGTCGCGTTATTTTCCCAGGGTCACCCAATGAGTGTGCGGCTAAGTGGAGACTTGCATCCAGGTTGGTGCTGAGAGAAGGAACTCCAAAGCAAAGGCAATTTATAAGTAAGAGCCAACCTCTTCATCTTCAGAAAACGGTAGAAATTTTCTGGAATTGCAAGGTAAGAGGTTTCATGTCACACACAAAAACCTGATAGTGTGGTGCCTTCTGTAACTTAACAGAATGAGCTCTGTGCCACCCAGGATACTGGTCCAGGCTCATTTCCTTAGCAGCTTCTGCTTTCAGCCAGGCTCTCATGACCTCACCCCTGCTTCCCCCTCCAAGCACACTTTGCCTTCAAACACTCCCACTAGCTCACTGAACGCCAGCTCATTGGCCTTGTGTGTACTCCTCAAATACCATCCACAACCCTCCCCACTGTGGGTCTTCGTACTTGCTCTATCTTCTTCCTAAAAAGTTATTTTTTCATATTTTCTCAAGAGTCATTTAGGTCTTTATAGCTTAGATCAAAATGTAGGTAGCCAGCTGTACTAGCGTAGAATTCCACTGTCCTCCACACCGTGGCCAAAAGTTATCTTTATCTTAGGAGCTTACATAATTTCCTTCAGTGTATTTACTTACTACCTTACCCCATAGTGCCTATTTATTTTGTTAATACTTATTTTTACTATTCTTGAATGGAATGAAAGCACCAGGAGACCAAGAGCTCTGGCTGGTTTAGCTGCTGCCTACCTCGAGCAGCTGGAATCATGCTTGTCATCTAGCAAGAAGACAGGAGGTGAATGGATGATGCCTTCACTCTTTTAATGAATATTTATAAAGTGCTTTCTCTGTGTTGCACCCAAATTTAAAATAGAAAACTTGCCAATACCAGCAGAATATGGATAAGTCTCATTTAACCAACGTTAAAATGAGGAAACTGAGGCTGAGAGGTTAAAAAAAAACTTAGAAAACCAGCTAGCCAACTAGGAGATGGGTGAGCTGGAATGCAGCTCAAACTGTCTAATTTCAAAGCATTTTCTATTGCTCCTGTATGTTATAAAATATGGTTAGTGCTAAAAGAGAAGCATGTTCAGCGAAGAGAAATCATTGAAGATAAAGAACAACTGATTCTACCTGGAAGTGTCAGGAAACATTCTCAGAAGTGACTTTTTTCACTGAGTTTTGACATTTGAGGAAGAATTTGACAGTAGAAGGGTGTTAGGGAGGCATTCTCTGCAGAAAGGAAGCCGTGCGCAGTAAAGCTGTGATGTGCAAATAAACAAAGGTCCGTTTAACACCTGCCTCCTTGAAAATAGACTCTGCCATCACAGCAGGGTTTTTACAAGTCGCTGGTAAGAACATCTACAAAGCAATATTTAGTCACTAAAATTCAAACCAAGACATTGATAGCTATCATCCTGGCCACTGAAAGTGTAACAAATCAGCACCTGGTTCTGTTTGCCAAGTGCATACTGACAAATTCTACATTGTACTTGGATAGCAAAACTTCACTAGAATGAACGGGCATGGTGTGGCAGGTACCAGAGGTCATGGGCTCGCCCTGCTAACATTAAATCCTCATGAAAGATGCAGATTACAGTCTTACATTTTAACATTCACATTCATTTGAGAGTTACCATCAGATATACAAAGTTGACTAACTACTAAAACTCACATTTAGAGCAAATTATCAACTGTAATAAATAACATGGCTCAGGGGGCCTGAGTGACTACCATACAGCATCCAGGAACCTTCTTTACACAACTTCTTTACACGCT
The DNA here is from genome assembly GCA_963574355.1 of Loris lydekkerianus. Lineage (NCBI taxonomy): Eukaryota > Metazoa > Chordata > Mammalia > Primates > Lorisidae > Loris > Loris lydekkerianus. The sequence continues at coordinate 8,612 of CAUYPK010111401.1, read as the reverse complement.
TACACACTGGATCTAGATAGGATATAAGCCTATTATTATTCCTCTTTTACAGATGAAGGAACTGAAGTTCAGAGAGGTCACATTATTTGCCCAGTGTGACCCAATGAGCACATGGCTAAGGGGAGATTTGAATCCAGGCTAGTGAACAGTCAGTAGCATGAAGTCTCAGGAAGACGAGCACTGAGTGTCACGCCTCTCAAGATGAATCTGAGTCAGCACTTGCCTCTGAGAGCAGCATAAATAATTGCATCCTAAGGTCAGTACAGCAGGACATTGTTTCTGAGGCATACTTAGGTTTTAAGGAATTGTCAAAAATATTTCATTATTGATGTAAATCTTACAGAAAGTGGAATTGTTGATGGTTTTTTTCTGTGTATTAGCACTAAAACTTCACTCTGCAGAAAAGCATATTGCCTCTAAGAAAGTAATTCAGCTACAGCTTTCTGGTGGTGCAAATGTACTAATGCATCTCAGAAGCGAAGTGCTTACTGCTTTCCTGCCTAGATCATTGTCCTTAACAATTTGTCCAACATTGGACTTGGAGTAGCTCAGCTTTATTCAAATAAGTCCATTTCAAATGTTGTCTATCACCTGGAAGAAGGTTCTTTGATGTGTGTGTTGGGGAGGGTATGCATGCGTCTGAAGAATATTTTTCTTTATTTCATTTCATTTTTCTAATTAGAATGAAAGTAAGTTCTAGTTATCAGAAAGCAAACAGTACAAAGACCGTTTTTCTGATAAGTTCTTGTAGTGGTCTGAGAGGTGTCCCCTTGAATTACTTGCATTTTAAACATCTGTAATAAGTTCTGTACCATTTCTAACTGTATTAGCACTGAATCATTTACTTTTCCAAGAAATAAAATCTTTTTCTCTGTTTCATCACTTTTTATGTCATGATCATGCACAGGTAAATGTCCTAGGTATTTTTTTACCCTTGAGTTTTGCATAATTATCAGGAATTAAAATGGGAAGAAAGTTAACCACTCCATCAAACATCCCTCTCTGCAGCAGCCAGTAGAAACACATTTGTGAGCTAAAAACCTGGTAAGGTTTGAACTAGGGGATCTGTTAAATGTACCTTTAGAACTCTATGCAGGATATAAAGTTCTGGAGATATAGCTCTGCGTTTACTTCATCTCAGCCAGCTTTAATTTCTACACAAAGGGAATATTAAATCTTGAAAAGGCCTAAAAAAGGACAGAAAATATGTCTTTGCGAGCACATTAAAATACACCAGGCTTCCACTTTGTCATAAAACTTGCATGAACAGATATAAGACGAGGCAAGGCATGAGGGTCATTGCTGTTTCCAAGCCAAATCCAACAATTCTCTGCTCAACAAATCATTACAGATTCCATTAAAATGCGAGTTAATGAATTAAGTGAATTACAGTACTGAATATTCTCTGGCAACAAGATTTTGTTATTTTTTAAAATATCCCTATGAACCAATTATTTTAGAGGGAGGCAGAAACAAAATACTTTAATTAGCAACAGCTCCAACAATAATTTCAGAATAAAGTTGCAAAAACTTTCACTTTTATATAGAAAAGGAAAGGAAATTTGTACAAAGAATGGTTATAGTATGCAGATAAAGTAAGTATTAAATATAGACAAAAATAGTCCCCTGGCACATACTCAGACATTCTACAAATATTTAATTTGTAGAATTCAATTGATTATGTGAGCTACTCTTCCACATATCTACATTATAGTAGAGAGGATTTTATAAATATACTATAGATGATATTTTTAATTTTATGTCATTTATACCCAAATGTAGATATATAAAAAAGAATACCAAATGCTTCTAGGCCTTATTGTTTTAGTTTGGCTGTTGCAAGAGGAAAATCACTTCGGATTTTTCTTGGATAAAACAGAAACGTGAAAAAGGTAATTAAGGATAGTGTGCAGATATAGAGTTGAAGTACATCCCTTTGTTAATATTAACTCACTACCATTATTTTTCCCACAGCATTCGTGAAAATTCAGCTTCAAATCATGCCTTAAAATAAATAGAACCCTCAAAATTAAGGTATATGTGAGATCTCAACATGAAAATATTTAATTTTCCATTTGTTCATTGGGGACATTTTTAGCTCATTTGGGCTTCCAATTGGAACCAAATGAGAATCCCACCATCTTGAAGAGAAGAATTTGGGTTAAGAGTGAGTTTCTTTCAAAGGTTTGAAGTTCTACAATAGCTCTCTTGCGAGCAACTTGCAGCCATGCATGCATGGGTCTATGGAAGTTGAACTTGTATCTTGATAATAAGAAACTTATTATTCTTCCAAAATAAATGGTGCTTTTGACTTTACATTCAATTAGCATGATCTGAAGAGTACCTTTGTTACTGGATTTCTTAATTCAACAACTGGAACCTCACAAAAGCTGCATACAAAGGCAGAACTGTATACCCACAATCTACTGACACCTTTTTTTCTTGGAAGACAACTCCTGTTTCTGTTGATTCTTGTAACTGAGAAATTGAGAAGAATCTTTTACATCCTTCCTTCTTGGTTATTTATAGGGCCACATAAAGTCTACATTGCACAAAGTAAGACTGACCTATTAAATGTAACCAGAGCTAGATGAATCCTACTATTGTTTTAAATAATAGATGTACAAATTTCTTGTTATATGGAGTAAACAGCCCAGTTATAAGATGATGAAAAGGATAACGTCTTTTTTTTTTTAAATGTAATCATAGCTGTGTAAATTAATGCAATCATGGGGTACAATATGCTGGTTTTATATACAATTTGAATTGAAATCTAGTGAGATGGAAATTCCTTAAAAGATCTTTTTGTGTGAAAAGATTGTAAGATCAGCAGTTTATTTGTTTTTTTTTTTTTTGTATTAACATTCCTTTTCCACTGGATCTATGATATAAATTTTCAAGTAGTTGTGTGTTATAATAGTGAAGAACAAAAATGGTTTAAGACTTTTTGTAATAGTGTGCATAGTGCACCTGAAGTGATTCTGGCTTTTTGGTCTAAAATTCTGGGTGTGGAGGATGAGCAGACAGACAGGAGGGCTTTAGTACAGCAGAACTCCATAGAGTGAAAAATAAGTACTTCTCATGTGCAACTGAAGCTAGATAAGGACATTTTACTCATAGTTATTCATACATACATTTATAAAGCATCCACCCCAAAATCTATGTTTTATAATATATGTTAATTTTTTTATCCCTGAGCCATATTTTTTATTTGAAAGAAAATGGAATTTTGACGTGGCAAAGGGCTTGCAGTTAACAGACATTTGGTGGTCTATGAAGACTCTACAAATCAGAGTATAAAAAGCTAAGAGGCAGAGTAGAAGGACTGGAGAGGGGTCTGTCTCTGATTGATGGTGGTTCTGAATTCATTTACATCATCATTATCCATCTATTCCTGATACTCTGGTGACCATCAATCTATAAGTTATCCCAGCTTAATCTCCTTTTGTAAAAACAAATAATATATTAGAGTGTTTGTCTCACAACATCAATGTCGGCCCTGGAGCTGGAATATTGTAAAACCACCCACCACAACATCAGGCACTAAGTTTGGGTTGGATGAATAATGACTGATGTAGTTGATATCACCTCATTCTCTTCCTACTTTACCACATGAATATACAAGTATGTTCTAATGTCACCACATGGAAAGTAAAAAGGTAAAAACATATTTCATTCTCCTCCTCCCCCAGTCCACACACCAGCCAGTTTCTCTACTACTATGAAAAGAGTTACATTTAAGGGACTATGGAGGCGTCTACGTGCTCGCCTTCTATTCTCTCTTCAACACTACTCTAACAGTGCTTTTCTTTCATTTTTCTCTCATCTCGCCAATTTCCTCCTGTATTTCTGGATCCTCATATTACTAAGCAGCATTCCACAGAAGCAACTGACCACTATTTCTAAAACATTCTTCTTTTGGCCTTCTAACATTAACTGTTTTTCAATTTATTTTTTTGTTTGTTTATTGTTTGGAATTCATTGAGGGTACAAAGAACAAGCTTACAGTGATTGCTTGTGTTAAAGACCCTCTTATAATATGTGTTTCACCCCCAAAAGGTGAACCACTCCTCAACATGAACCAGTCTTAAAAAGAAAAGCGAACTAGTTATTAGCCAGGTCTTGGATGAGGATCTAGGCATTGTCATCATACGACAAAACATCCACATGTAAATAAAACAAGCCTAAATATTAAAAAATGTACTGAAAGAGGAGTATTAAATGTATTGAGTGAATATATTAAATATAATCCTTTTCCTGAGTAATTTACGAAGAACTTCAATTCTGGAAGGTATGCCCCAAATACCAATTAAATGTGACAAAAGCAATTTATTCATGTTTCTGGGGAAAAATAAAAGTGGAATGTCTTTTTTGAGTTGTGGCTTCCCATGTATGTGGGTAGGCCCTTTATTAATTATTGTTATTATTTTTTTGTACTTCTTGGCTATTTGTATACCTTCTTTTTTATTATTAAGTCATATACACATAGATCATGAATACATTTATGCATCTGTGGGGTACAATGTGTTGTTTTTTATACAATATGACGTGTTTACTTCAAACCAATCAATGTAGCTTTTGCCTCATTTACTTGATTATTGATTATGTAAGATACTTATGTTCTACACTTGACAGATTTGACTTGTACCCTTGCATTATGCTCTATAGGTGTGGTCCCATCTTTTATCCTCCCTCTATCAAACCTCCCCTCCCCCTCCCTTCTCACTCCATTTTTCTCTTTCATCCTGGGCTATAGCTATAGTCTAACTTTCATAAGAAAGTGTGAGTAAATATAAGTTGGTTTCACAGAAGTACTGAGTACATTAGATACTTTTTCCTCCATTCTTGAGATACTTTACTTAGGAAAATATGTTCTAGGTCCCTCCATGTAAACATAAAAGAGGTAAAGGCTCCATCTTTTTGAAGGCTGCATAGTATTCCGTGGTATACATGCAATTCCTCTTCTAGGAGTATATCCAAAAGACCAAAAGATCACTTTGCAAAAAAAAATTTGCACCAGATTATTCATTGCAGCTCAATTTGTAATAGCCAAGTCATTGAAGAACCCCAAGTGCCCATCAACCTATGAATGGATTAATAAAATTGTTTGTCAATTTTCCACATATCTGGTCTTTCTATCTCAGCCTTTTAATAAAATTCTTTTCTTATCCCTTACCTCTAAACAAACATGTTTCTCACTGTAAGTTGTGGTTATTTCCTCATCCTTATGTTGTATGTCTACTTTGTGCTGTCATACATTCTTATGGCTATAAATACCTTGTGTACACATGATTCATGGTTAGAAAATGTGTGAGAAAGAAACATTGGAATTATATGCTTATCTTGAGATTAGAACTATCCTCTGCACCTTAAGCCACTGGATGTCTTACATTTAAAATTATGTTCCTTATTCAAACACTTCACCTATATTCTAATTCATTTCCACATCAACTTAAATGGTTTTTCCATCTACTTAGTTGCTCAAGCCGGAAAACCTAGACATCAGTAGAATACAATGATGAGGAAGATGGCTGACCTTTTTGGTTCAAATATTGGCTTTGTCATGTTATGCTACATGACCCTGGACAATTTTCCATACCTCTGTATGTCACATTTTCATCACCTGTATCTTAGTTCAAGTTGTGTTAACAACCATAGACCAAGTGACTTAAACAATAGAATCTTATTTCTCACAGTGCTGGGGGCTGAAAGTCCACAAGTAGGGCACCAACATGTTTTCTTCCTGGTTTGTGGAAGGTCAATATTTAGGTGTGTCCTCACATGGTGGAGGGACAGAGATCATCTTTTTTATGTCTCTTCTTCAGATGTGCCAGTCCCACTCATGAGGACTGTACCCTCCCTTATAACCTATTTACCTGCCAAAAGCCTTGCCTCTTAATACTATCACATTAGTGAAGGCTTCAACATATAAATTTTAGCTGATAAAATGAGTCCACAGAAATTTGTAAAATGGAGATAATGACAGATATCTATGTGATGAAATTATTGAAAAGCCAAAATTAATTACTTTATTGGCAGTATTTTGCACAGTACTTTACTTTTTTAAAATGCTCAATAAGTACAACCTACAATCCTTGTCATCCATCATTATTGTCATCATCTTTGGTTTTATACTTTTTGTGTCGAACCTGTAAGAATTCGTGGATATTTACAAATAAATTTTAAAATATTTTAAAGCTCCTTATTTCTCCCCTTCTCCTCTGCCAGCATTCTAGTTCAAGCCTACATCATTTTTTACTTGGATTACTATAGTAACCTCTGGTCAGTTTTGTCAGTTCTTACTGCTTTCTAGTTCTCATTGTAGAAAATAACTTTTTTTTCCATATGTTACTAATTTGTTTTTCAATAACTAACAACTTCACATTATAATTTAAAGTTAAAACTCCTTACCAAGTTTGAAGGTTTTGTATATTATAGCCGTATACCAGCTTTATAACTGCATCTTATCCCATTTTCTACTTTGTTCATCACAAGAGTAATTTGCTTTTTTGTTGATTTATTTTGTGTTGTGTTGTTCATAAGCATGCCCAGCCACTTCCTGCCCCAAAGATATTTTTGTATCCTTTTCCTTATCTATCTTCTGTTTATCATAATATATGTGTTTCTTGATGTTAATAGTGTTCTCAATAGTTCGAATGAAAAGGAAAATGTATCTTTACACTAATTTACAAATGAAAGTGATTCAAATTGTTACTACAGTGTCCAGGCTTAATAATTGATTCTCACAGAACAAATTTTCAAACACAAATGTATACATTTTTATAATCACCCAAGTGAAAATACAAAATATGTCAAACCTTCAAAGAAAAAAAAAAGAAGTAATAGAAGAAAGTGAAATAAAATGAAAAAAATACAACAAAATAGAGCATGTCTGTATGTTACTAAAAAAAATGTTATGTGACATAAAGTATACAGCAAATAAATTTGCAAATTTAAATGCATTTAAGGTCAGTCCTCAGTACCAAAGAATAAATCATAAAGTCTTTGTATGTATTTGGTTAAGGTTTTTCTTTTCTAATTTGAGGCAAGCCTTGTTTATGTATTTTTCTGTAAGATAACTGCACAATAATGAAAAATAAAGAAGAAAAAAAAATCACAAAGGACCAGAACTCACATACAGCTACTGTTACCATTTGGATTTAATGGTCTTCGTTTATATCTATTTTAACATAATAGATTTGAGCAGATTTATTAAAGGTTCCTGCCAGATATTATGAAACATAAGAAATTCCCATTAACTCAACATATAGTAGCCTATCTTCCATTAGGAAAAAAAAAAAATCAATATCGTGAAGAAACTGCTAACAACCTTTTTATACATAAATAAAAAAAAACTATATAATTGAATTCTCTGCAACAAGTTATAGAAGGCTTATGAAAAAGAAAAAACTACATTTTTAAAATTACATAGAGTGATATTATCTCATATAAAACACACTTTTCTCTCAGTAATTGTACAGCCTACAATGATGTAAACAGTTAAATATTGAAAGAAAAGCTGGCATTTAAGACAAAGTAAATGATGTCTCTTCCTATATATTTCTTGGATTTTTATAGTTCTTTTTTCATTACACACATTGGCTGATAATATATGTAGTTTAGTGAGTTTTACTGACTCACATTTTATGGGATTTTTTCTTAATTTTTTTTCATTAGCAGTAAAATTTTATCATCTTTTGATTAGATGAACAGAAAAATCTAAAGCTAATCAAAAGTTCCAAGCATTTGGCAAAGTTTCCTTGAGTTCACTGAAGCACAAACAATATTTTTTAAAAAGAGGATCCAGAAATTGAGGGTACCAAATATGACTTCTGAGATGTCTCCCAGCCCCTACATAATTTCAAAATTTAAAATTATTACTTATGATAGTAAGTATTATATCATATGATATTATAGTATCATATTACTTATGATAGTTTTGGTATAAAATAATGACTTACACAAAGATTAAGGCTGGCTTATAAAAAAAGAAACAGAGGTAAACATGACATAGTATAAATGATGAGTTTCAAGATAAAATAAGTAAGTCTAAGGCACACTACATGAACAAAGGTTGTGTCTAGATCAGAATGAGACCACTGGCAGAAAACGTGGACTATTAAGCAGTGCATAGACATAAAACTGCTCTGAAGTAAAATAAAATAAATTTCATGTTAGCCACCAGAGTTATATTAACATTGTAATTTCTGATTTAATGTCAACAAAATAAAGTTTGTCATGGTAAACTAATGTTGTTAGTTTGGATTTTATTATCTGTTTAGTTGTGTGAGCATTTAATTTATAAATTCTTTTGACTTTATAGCTTTGTATGAGCTATAAGTAAATGAATTTAGAAACTTGTTTTATGTTTATATTTGACTAACATTGTAAGAAGTATAATATACGTTAACAGAAGGTCTGACAAATACCAGGAATTCTTGAGAAATATAATAAAATTGAAATATTTGGCATGGAAATGTTGAACAGGCCTATATCAAGTCCTGAAATAGCATCAACTATACAAAATCTCCCAAAAAGAAAATCCCAGGATCAGATGGCTTTACGTCAGATTTCTACCAAACCTTTAAAGAAGAACAAGTACCTATATTACT
>CAUYPK010111400.1:0-48800 GCA_963574355.1 Loris lydekkerianus | reverse complement strand
AGGAAGGAAGGAAGGAAGGAAGGAAGGAAGGAAGGAAGGAAGGAAGGAAGGAAGGAAAGAAAGAAAGAAAGAAAGAAAGAAAGAAAGAAAGAAAGAAAGAAAGAAAGAAAGAAAGAAAGCAGTGACTTGACCAAAGTCTCTTGGCTGGTAAAAGGCAGTTCAAGTTAGAACTTAGGTCTTCCAGCTCCACACAAAGTAGTCTTTAAACTGCTGCTGCTGCCTTTGAATGAGCTCACACATTTGGGGGAATGAAACTATCTTTTTTGACATCAATCCTGCATATTTAAGCTTTGAAGAATAATAACTATGTATTCCAAAGCATTTCATGTCTGCATCTTTCACCTAGAGTTTTATATTCTCTTTCTGCAAAAATAATCTGCATTTTTTAGCCAGTATATACCAAATTTGAATGTCTCAAAATAAATGACTTTTACTTATCCAAGAATAAAACAGAATTCATCATACTTAGCAAGGACATTGTGGTTTTGATTTTCAAAGTACTTTGCAAGCATCAGCTAATTAAGTCTCCCTGAGTCTTCAGTATGACAGTTTTATTCAAAACCTCTCCCGTTTCCCAGGAAAGCTCTGCATGTCTTATTTACTCAAATCAGCACATTTGTTCAGTTCTTAAAATAAGAGTCTAAATCCCATGAAATTATTTTGATCAATGTGAAACAAATAACAAGTATCTCGGTAAGACAAAAATGTCCAGTGACTGGTCTGAAAGACCCAAAGGAACGTAACAGAAGAACTCAAGGCTATTTAAAGTCTAGATATCAGATTGTCCCATGAAGTCCTTCAAAAATGTAATACAGGCATCTTCTTCTGTGCAACTGGCCATTTGAGGTTATATGACAATGCCGACATTGTTCTATGCCTTAAAACATCTTCCCTACAGCTATGCTAGGATTCTCAGCAGTCTAGCAACTCCTTTTGGTTAAAAGCAAAGCAATACACCTCTTACCTCAGAGCAGGAAGACATTAATTCAGGAATATTCTTATCTCCCAGGTATGCAGGAGATACATGTAAATAACTAGGATTTACATGCAGTGGATACAGTACATGTGACTCTGTTTTTCACGAGTTAACTAAATGGGGAAAATAGCAAAGAGAAAAAAAAAAATTAAGCTTTGGAACTAGGGCTCCTGGACAGCTCGAGATCACACAGGGGAGGAAGGTATAGAAGAAGAAAGGAGAAAAAAAATAAGATTCTTTTCTCATATATCACATTTAACACAAGACTGTTTCCCTTATGTGAAACTTAATACAATGTTGATGACTATAAAAATAATAGTGATGAGAGAAATGGGAAGAATAATCACTTACGAGTGTATGGAAGTTGCAAAGAGCTTCTTCACCTCCAGGGCTCCCTTTGGCTTTAGTAGGAATTGTTATCCTATTAATAACAACCCCATTCCATAGATGAAGTTTGGAGAGATTAAGTAATTTGCTCAAGGTAGCTTTTAGTACTTGGCAGAGCCAGGGCCCAATGCCAGAAACTCTGACTTCTTGTTTGTAACTCACTCCATCAGATGCGTTGTTCGAACATCCAATACTGAATCCAAAGCTTAGCATTCTAATTTTTTTTATCTCAATTTTATTTTATTTTTTTTTAATTTTTATTTTTTTTATTATAGATAAAAATATGCACCCTAATTTTTGCCCACTGAAGCCTTGTACATTTGGCCAAATAATTTACATTCTTCATGCTTTTATATCTTTATATTTAGATATCTCCCTCTTTTCCTCATTGAACAGAATGAGAGAGTATATAATAAAACACTTTATAAATTGTGAAATGCTATATAAATATAAGAAAGGTATAACTACATCCATCTTAATGAATTATTATTTCTGAAAACCCTGCTGCAGTTAAGCTTTCCTCCCTCTTGTCCTTAAAGAGTAAAGAATCTGGCCAGGCGTGGTGGCTCACACCTGTAATCCTAGCACTCTGGCTTTGCCTGAGCTCAGGACTTCGAGACCAAACTGAGCAAGAGTGAGACCCCCATCTCTACTAAAAATAGAAAAGGTAGCTAGGCATTTTGGCAGGCACCTGCAGCCCCAGCTACTTGGGAGGCTGAGGCAAGAAGATCACTTGAGCCCAAGAGTTTGAGGTTGCTGTGAGCTATGATGCCACAGCACTCTACCCAGGGTGCCAGAGTGAGACTGTCTCAAAAAAAAAGAGAAAAAGAATAAGGAATCCTTAATATCAGCCCAGCAAATATTTATTAAAGTCTTACCAAGATCTTACCAAGTTTGTATCATCACTTAACCTTCACATCATGTTTACAGACAATGAACTCAAGTCTCATAAAACTACACAATTTTCCTAAGATTATGCAAATTAAGTATTAAGGCCTAGGAAGTCCCATTTCAGAGCCCAGGCCTTTAACTGTTATGCAATTTTGTCTTGCCAGTGGGTTAGGCAATAGGTCTATTTTTTCCTGTTTCAGTTATCGATTGCTATATAATAATCTACCCCAAAATTAAATGGCTTAAAATCATACCATTTGCTCATGATTCTGCAACGTGGACTGGGCTCAAATGGGTGATTCTTCTGCTAATTTTGTCTAGTTACTCAGGTGATCCAGTGAGCTGGGAGCACAGCTGAGGCTGAACGGTCCAGCACAGCTTCTCATCGCCCAGAGTTCTCCTATCATTCAGTAGTCTGGTTTGAGCTTTCATACAGCATGGCTGATGGCTTCCCCAAGAGGGCAAACACTAATGTGCAAGTATTTATCAAGCCTCTGCTGCCATCATCATACTTGCTAACATCACACTGGCCTGGGCAAGTCATGAGGTCAAGGCCAAAATCACAGTGCAGTGAAGCTCAGCAATTTACTGGGAGCCATCAATGTTTACTATATCTCTTCTCTTACCCTTTATCTTCAATTTTTTGTTCTTTACTTCTTCTTTCCCTAATACATAGAATATACTTAGATGATCACATTTAAATAAAACTTCCCTGTGACTGCACGTTCCCCTTCAGCTACCATCTTACTCGCTTTCCTTTCATAGTCACTCTTTCTTAAAGACTGCTCTGCTCTCCCTGGCTCCCTGACCACCTATTCACTCTCCAATCACTGCCCTACTTTCCACCTGCAGTAAAACTTCTCTCCCTGAGCTCTCCAATAACCTCTGTATTTCCAAAAGCAATAATAATTTCCTGGCCTTATTTGCTTTGCACTCTCTGTGATATTTAATACTTCCTTTTCTTACGTGAGTTTCCTTTTTCTCATTGTTTGTCTCTTTAGCTTTTCCTAACCTCTGATGGAACCTAGTGATCTTCCCTCGCTAGGGCTCTGGCTCTGGCAATTCCTCTATAAGCGCCACAAAACACTGATGGAAATCAGAGACAACATCAACAAGTGGGAAAACACCGCACGCTCAGAGATCAGAAGACATAACATTGTTAAAATATCAATACCGTCCAAACTGATTTGCAGAGTCAAGGCAATTCCCACCAAAATACCAATGACATTTTTCAAGATATAGAGAAAACCATTCTAAACTTTACATGTAATCAGAAAAGAGCCCGAATAGCCAAAGCAATCCCGAGCGAAAAGAACAAATCTGGAGGCATCACATTACCTGACTTCAAATTATACTAAAGGCTATAAAAACCAAAACATATGGTGCTTGTATAAAGGTAAACACATAGACCAGTGGAACAGAATAGAGAATCCAGAAATAAAGCCATATAGCTACAGCCTTCGACAAATCAGACAAAAACATACCCTGGGAAAAGGAAGCTTGTTTAATAAACAGTGCTAAGAAAACTGGATAGCCACATGCAGAACAATGAAACTGGATCCCTATGTCTCATTATGTGCAAAAATTAACTAAAGCTGGATTGATGACTTAAATAAAAGACTTGAATCATAAATATTCTAGAAAGAAAAGGAAAAACTCCTCTGGAGATAGGCCTAGGCAAGGAATTTATGATTAAGACCCCCAAAGGCAATTATAGCAATAACAAAAATAAACAGGACTTAATTAAATTAAAAGGTTTCTACAGCAAAGGAAATAAGCAATAGAATTAACAAACTATCCACTGAATGGGAGACAATGTCCATATAGGCATGCTATTTAGAAATATTACAGTATGTCTTATTTAAAACTCTTTGGATGCATTTACATATAAAACTGTGATTGCAAAAAAATAATTTAAAGGATTCATCTACTATTTCTGGGAGATTCAGAAAATCTCTATTAAAGACTGAACAGTGTAGCCTTACTCCCAAAGTTCAGATACCATATTTAGGAGTGTCTGCAAGAAAAATGCATGTAGCCTACCACTTTAAAAAACTGTAATAATGTAATTATGTGGGGGAAATTCCCTGGTCATGGAAGGTAACTTACTTTAGCCTCTCTGAGCCTCATTTGCCTCATTTCTAAATTTAAACAGTTAGTCCAGAACCAACTAAACCAATGAAAAGCAAATAGCAAAAGTAAGACAGATCAAAGTACAATTGCCAGCACCCTCTACAGAGGGTAATCTCAATGGAAGTCCAGCTATCTGTTGTCATGAAGGCATATTGTTGCTAGAGATTGGATGGTTCAAGAGAAACTAGAAATCTGAATTTTTAGATAAACCTCTGGATTTTAAATGCATAGTGCCTACAAAATCAAACCTATTCTCAAGCCACCTTCCACTCACAGATTACCAACTGAGACTGCTACATTAGATGAACACCGATGCCCCCACCAGTGCAATGTTCTGTTACTAAAAATCTTCATTCAATGAATATTTTTCTCTACCGCTACAGAGGCAGTTTGTTTGGGGAGTTTGGGGTTTTTTAATTTGTTTTGTTTTTTGTTTTGTTTTTATTTTTTGAGACAAAGTCTTACTCTGTCACCCTGAGTAGATTGCCATGATGTCATTGTAGCTCACAGCAATCTCAGACTCCAGGGCTCAAGTGGTCCTCCTGCCTTAGCCTCCCAAGTAGCTGGGACTACAGGCATCCACTACAAGGCCAGGCCAATTTTTCTATTTTTGGCAGAGATGGGGCCTCATTCTTGTTCAGGCTGGTCTCAGAACTCCTGAACTCAAGGGATCCACCACCGTGGCCTCCCAGAGTGCTGGGATTACAGGTGTGAGCCACCGTGCCCAGGCAGCTCAAGAGGTAGTTTGTTTTACCCAAACTTGACTACCATGTTACTTTGTGACCATTATCTTCACTACAAATACTCACAAATCTTAAGACCCAAGATCTACATAGAGCCTTTAGCACAGTCCTCAATGGGGACAGGTTCTGCTGAACCCAAAGGTCCAAAATCCTAAGGAATAATTTTCACAGGGACACAACTGAGTAAGAACTGTCATTAATCTGTCTTCTCAGACATGTCAGTCCACAAAGACAGCAATCAGCTTCAAATACAAAGGACAATGTTGTGCTCAGTATTTGCTGAGATTATATTCTAATCTTTAATAAAAAATCTTTTACCTACCACCGATAATTATCTTCTCGGTTCACAGGTAGAAAGCATGAAGACCATGGTTTTTTTCCTCTGCATCTTGGGAACTGCAGCTGCAATCCCGGTAAATTTCCTTTCTTCTGCTGTCACCTGTCTCTCACTCCTAACATTTAGTTCAGAAATATTCTGTTTAAAAGAAAATATTCTCATACAATGGTTTGGAATTCTCTTTTTTCTTTTAATTATATTCCTTTTTGCGGAAGCAATGAATGGATAATTGAAAAACTTGATAATTTTGAAAAACATGTTTTTCAAAAACACTTTGTTCGGAATGATCAGGTTCTATATAGTACTAGATGCAATCACTTTGCAGCAGACAGGTGGGCAACCAGTTCATTGGCCCCAGACTATGCCCAAATACCAAAAGGACAGGAAGAAATAAACTCTCGTATAAAAGCTCACCACATTGCTATTATGAAGCTAAGAATTTAACTGCATAATAAGTTGCACTGGCTGACAATAAAAACAGGTCGGTGTGATTTAGGGGCAGGAAATGTTACGATAGTCATAGATTGACTCCAAACTCATCCTTCAGGGACTGTCCAAGCAAATATGCTGCAAGTAGACAGGACTGGAACATTCTCTTCATGGTGAGCTATCCTGGCCCCACATTTACACAGCACTAAAGCAGCCACACAAATCAGACCGTTGAGACTATGTCTCAAAACAAAATGAAAGTTAAAAAAAAAAAAAAAAAAAAAAAAAGTGGAGCCATGGCTTTCTTAGCTAATTATTTGGGACATCCACAAGTCATCCATATTATCCTTAATTAAACCAGTGGGTTTGTGCTGTTTGTTCTTTTTCATCAGAAAAGAATCAGCCTATTTTAAACAGACAAAAGCAATCTCTCTACTGTATCTTCCCTCCCCACCCCACTCCCAATCTAGGTCTAGATTTTGCCCTTGCTTTTTGGATAAGTTAGTGGCCAGCTTCTGGTTGACAGATGTGATCAGCAAAAACAAACTCCATGCTACCCAGACCAAGTTGTTAGAAAAGAGAATTTATGACCGCAACTAAGAATGGTAGGGTGAGGCTACTCCAGCTAAAATTATACATTGTAGCCTGAAATTGTAAAAGTGGGACAAATTAATGTTCAACACAGAAAGGGGCTCCCATAAAACCATCGGGTCCTCCTGAAAATGCGTTTTGCCCTGGGAGCAGTTGCTGCTGTGTAAAGAGGCATCTTTGAACCAAGGGTTTGAATGGCACGCCTATCTAGAGACATTCCATGTACTTCTTTTTTGAGGCGATATATTACCAGGCAGACCCAGCCCAATGCCGAATAGATAAATATCTTCTCATGGGATTGATCTACTAAAACTCTGATATTATTTTCCATGCCTGCCTAAATTCTCCAGATATAAGTTAATTGTGTGTGACTGGGAGATTCCAGATGAATTTCCAGAGGGCATGTTAAATAAATACAGATATAGGCAGCTGCTTTTCTCTACTAGGCTTAGTGCCTTGTTTTACAGTTTTTGAATTGCTTCTAAATGATTTTTTATTAAAAGATTTCTTAATCCATGATAAGTTCAATAGTGTTATGGAAGCAAATAAATATTGAATTAAAGGTTTATAATATTTTTCTGCTAATTATCAGCAAGTACTTAAATGTTAAATTAAGAAGATGTATACTACAATAGCCTATGGTTAATTTTATTTAACTTGAACTTTCTGCTAAACACTTTTCAAAATTATAAAGTATGAATGGTTTGTAAAAGTTTGAAAAGCACAGAATGTAATTCCAAAACTCAAGAATTCCCATTCTTGAACTCCTTTTGCTCTATTTCACCCCGCCGCTGCATATATAACTTTTTCTTAAATATGATTAAGAGATTCTTCTTTCACTTCACATTATATTCTGGGATTTGTTTTTATCCTTAGAACTCTAGAGAGTATCTTTTATGAAGTATTTTGCTATGAATAATGATAACAAAAGAATACCCAGTAATTTTAAAAATTAGCATCTAGACATGAATGATACAAACTAGTTGTTAATTTTTTCAGACAAATGCAAAGTTCTTATCTGATCGTTCCAAACCAACTGCTGAAACAGTAATACCTGACAACCCTACAGTCCCCATGTTAAGAGCTGAAGATGCAGAAAATGAAAAAGAAACTGTAGTACCCATAGAAGACCATTCCAACCATGAGGTAAAAGTAATATCATTATATAAATATCATTTAATTCTTCAAAGTCTCCATTTCAAAGCATGGTCAAAGATACTATCTATTCACGTCTCAGTTTAATTTTTCAAAATATGATGTTCACATCGGCTACCTCCAATTACTAGAAGAATTATGAGGATTAATAATCTTTGGCTAAGGTGCTACATGACTACTTTATTTTACAAATTCAGGTTAAACTGTAGAGAACTATAGAATATGAAGGACATCACAAATATGTTTACATAGTCATGTTTAAAGAAAAAGAATAGTGAATATTAAGTGTTGGCTTATGAATTGTAAATATGATTGCATTATCATTTATTTCAAGAATAAATTTTCTTTTAAGGCTGAACAATCTTCAACGCTAAAGTCAAAAGGAGAAAGCCATGAGCAGTCAGGAGAACAGGGTAAGAGTTACAGCCAAGAGCTGGGATTGAAGGATCAAGAGGATGGTGACGATGACTTAAGTGTGCATTTGGGGTATACACCAACTGAAGGTACATTGGATCTAAAGGAAGATATGGATGAGCCTCAAAAGGAACAACTTCCAGACAACGACAATTTCCCTGCTTCTAATGTTAGTTCCTTTGCAGATTCTAACGAACAAGAAAGCACCACAAAAAGAGAGGAGAACCAAGAACAACCTATGAACAGTTCACATCATCAATTGAACAGGAGCAGTAAACACAGCCAGGACCCAAGGGACCAAGGAAACCAAGAGCAGGATCCAGATATTTCCAATGGAGAAGAGGAGGAGAGAAAAGAGCCAGGTGATGTTGGTATCCATATTGATCACCAAGAAAAGGAGCGTGAACTTTCCCAGGAGCATCCTCATAGCAAGCAGGAAGACAGTGATACCCAATCTGATGATATTTTAGAAGGGTCTGATCTACCAACTCAAGTAAGCAAGTTGCAGAAGGAGGGACTGGAACAGGGTGACCCAGAACAAGAGGGCAACTCTGATGCAGGAATGGAAGAGGGAAATGCATCAAACATCCATGAGCACAGTCAAGAACCTGAACAGCAGAGCCAGGAGGGCACGGCTGGCCTCGAAGCTGTCAGCAGCCATGAGGGGATCGATAAAAAGACTGTTTCTGAGGCTCTGCTCATGGAACCTACTGATGATGGTAAAATCATGCTCCAAAACCCCGGGGATGATGATGGAAGTGATGACGGCTCCAGACACACTACAAGTGATGACTCCTTCATCCCAAGCCAGGCCTTCTTAGAGGCTGAAAGAGCTCAATCCAATGACTATCACAGGAAGCTTGAGGAGGAAGGAGGAAGAGGACAAGAGAATGAAAGTGCAGGTGCCAGTGAGCCTGGAGAGTACCCAGAGGTAAGACCGTCACAGTGGTGCTTGTCCAACAAAGTCAGCATTACCAAGGAACTTTCCTCTATGCTCTCTCAATTTCTTATGTGTGTATCTATCAGTAAATTACTAAAATAGATGACAATTATTTATTTTAGGTTGATCCCCATCATTAGGCTGACGCTGCCTATTTTATTTGGGTTCCCCTAGAAGCGGATCCCAGATTTGAGAAGTGCATGGAACAAAAATAGAAGAGGGGAGAAATATTACAGGGAAAGAAAGGAAACAAATAAAAGGAACATCACTAAACCCAAGTAAAGAGGATTCCTTAGAATGTTTCCATTTGGGGAGGGAGGGAGGTAGAGCATTTACTTGAGCTGAAGATTGCTATGGGAAGTATTATTCTCCTAATACTTCCCGTCCATATTTTGGGCAGGCCAAATAGGTTTCATGGCTTTCTAGACACAGAAATATAGACGCTGGCGGTTTGAAAGTCCCTGAAGTTAGCTGGGAAGATCAATTATCTGGAGAAAGGGAGACCCTGACAAGACACTGCTTTTACACCTTGAAAGCAGGTGCCAGATTGTATTTGAGTTCAATCACCAGCATCTAACAAATTGACTCAGGCCTAATAACAGATCCAGCAAGATTTGTTGACTTAGAGCTAAAGATGAAGGTACTGCTTCACTAAGCAAACACATACCAAAATGATAATCAGGAAACTGCGCCCCGTGGGATCAAGGAGGAAGCTTCTTGGTTGTCTAATCACTTGGAGCTTTTGTGCCAAGCCCAAGCAGCCACCCTCCAGGAGGACTTGGCATGGCATGGCTTTTGGCAACCAAGATCAACAGAAAACTCAATTACTAAGAATGCTGTTGCCAAATTAAGGTAGGAGTTTTCTTATACTTTTAAAACCTGGTAAGAAAGCTTTGCTAACAACTTCGTAGAGATGACTACCAATGAAACCTTGCCTTAACCACAGAATCGCAAGATAATACTACACTTCCAGGGATTTCCTGAATCCAAAGGGGAGATTCCCAGTCTTAATGAGTAACCCCACCACCACCCCGTACTAAATCCAACTGATGAAGATAGAAATTAGGCCTGCTTTCTGAGGACGACCGTCAATCTCCACAATTGCAACTGGTTTCCCTTTTTGAGATCTTTGGGCATAAAAAATCTATTTGGGCATAAAAAACCTGAAATTTTGCACAGTAGGAATATAAATTAAGAACGGCTCTCCCCTTAATAGATTTAACTTCTGCTTTTATTATTCGAAAGGTGAAGAAAGCAGAGAGATCACCAAATGAAGATGACATATCCAGTGAAGGGAACACGAGGGTGCATGGTGTTGGTGAGTGTGCCCCAAGAAAGCTGCTTGTGATCCAGGAAGAAGTGACATCTGCCACTTGGGGCTTGTCCCTCCCTTCCTTCCTGATTACTGTGATCCTCCTCCATAGATAGTTGATACTTACTTGAGCATATTTGATCTACAACTATGGGTAAAAGTGTTTACAAACTGGAAGTTCTCTTGAGATATTAGTGAAAAAGCTAGAATTCTTTTTCTCTAAATCATTTTGCTTCTGACAGGAATTAATTCTACCTCATTTATTATAAAGCCTGTAACTTACTACTGAATTTAGATCTCATACTTAATTAAGGGTCTGATTCCTACCCAAGTCATGAACATTTTGAATTTCAACACAATACAATTCGCATGGTTTATTTAATTTCCGAACAGCTTGCCCAACATCGTACTACAGACTTCAGACTATGGCCATCTCAGGCAGGCCAAGAAGAGCAAGGGGCACTTGGGATGGTCATGTAAAATAGTCTGACGTTAGAAGGCTCTATTGGGAAATTAACACATCAATTAAACTAGTTTCCAATATTTCCCCACATCCAAATTTTCAAATTTCCAAGTGTTCAAATTTCTTCCCTTATTAGTATAAATCAAGCTAATTGTCAGAGTGAATTTGCATTAAAATACTCGGTTTAGCTTTATCCGTGTTCCTGTCCAAACTTTCCTGCTAGATGCTTGCCTGAGCTTCCAGTGTAAAAGAGGACACGTGTGTAAGGCAGGCCAAGATGGAAAACCCCACTGTGTCTGCCAAGATCCAGGGACTTGTCCTCCAACAAAACTCCTTGACCAAGTAAGTAGTCTACAAAATAGTCTTTAAGAGGCTTCAAAAGGTTAGTGATTTGAAGAAAAATAGTTTGCAATTGAAATTTTTTCTTAAAAAAAAAAAAAAAAAGCAAATGAGATGAAGAAGTTATATAATATTTGACATAATATTGAACAGGAACAAATGCCAACAAAATCAAAACATTTCAACTGTGCCATAAAAGGGTAATAATGGCATTTAAACTATCGAATTCATCTTAAAAACACTTTAGCCTTGAAACATCTGCAGTTTTCATTCTACTGAGCTTATCCACAGCTAAACTGGCATCACCACTGGCATAGTTTACCCTGATTTTTTTTGTATGCCAAATGGGAGAATTACGATTGTAATAGTCTCATTTCCCTGACTACATCTTTCGCACAGCATCATTTGTCTATCAGACAGCCTGTGAGGTTTACATGCAGAGTAGAGTGTTTTCCAAGGAGCATTTAGCTCTCTCGGCTTTTTCTCTGGCTTGTCTTTCCTAGGTCTGTGGCACTGACAATCAAACCTACCCTAGCTCCTGCCATCTGTTTGCCATTAAGTGCAGACTAGAGGGGACCAAAAAGGGGCATCAGCTACAGCTGGATTATTTTGGAGCCTGCAAATGTAAGATTCAATCACTTTTGCCAACTACCATTACTGAGAGGGTTTGGGGTAAATCTGCATATGCCCAAATTATCTATGAATACATGCAAATAAGAAAAAGGTAATGCAGTTCGGAAACCAGGCGGCACATTAAAATCAACTGCAGGGACTTAAAAAGTAAGAAGAATTCCCAGGCCTTCCCCATAGAAAATCCAGATTTAATTGGACTAGTTATTAACCCTGGCATTGTTTTTTCATTTGTTTTTAAAGTAAACTAGACAATTCTAATGTTCAGCCAGGGCTCAGAACCACTATGATAACTCAGAACCACTTAAAAACAGAGATAAAATCACTGGAATTTTGCCCTCTTCCCAGTTTCAGTTAAGCCCCTGCCAAGAAGTTCTATGACAACATAGTCTTCTAGAAGTTTTCTGAAATTGTCTTCCTTCCCCAGGATGCTCTCAGTTGGGTTTGACTCCCCTTCCGCTAAGCGATTCTCTGCATTAGCAGCGCTCACTAGCATTTCGGGTTCACCTCTCCTTGCACACACATGAGAGGATGCAAATTTTCAACTCACTAAATGTTAGGTGTGGCCGTTTGATTGGCTTTGTCCTGTGAAATGTAAGCAAAAATCATACCTGTGGGTTCTGGACAGAAGCATTTAAGGGCTGATGTGGGGTTCTCCGTGCTCTTTTCTCTGCCACCACAAACCTAACACCTCATGTTGAGATGGTGGCCTCAAAAAAACGGTGGCATCATCCCTGAGCTCCATCCTGAGACTGCGGTGAGCAGAGCCCTCCTGCCGATGTGTAGTGGATTTGAAGAGAACTGCAAATGGACTTTTGTTTCCTTAAGCCACTGAGATGAAGCATTATTTATAAGCTAACCTCTACCTTTCCCCCATTTCCTCTAAAAAATAGCTCTGTGCCCTCCACCTCTACATTTCAACTCTGGTTCTACAGCAGTGATTGCCAGTTCTAGCCGCACATCAGAATTACTCTTAGAGCTTTAAAAACATCCAATGCCCAGGCTTCACCTCACACCAATCAAATCAGAATTTCTGTGAATGGAATCTGGCATTTGGTATGTTTTTAAAACACCTGCGGGCAATTCTATTGTGCTTCTGCTAGGGTTAAGGACAACTGTTGTGATAATGGAGCCCTGAAGGTGTTGCATTAGCCACTGGAAGTTGGTAAGCTTCTTCTCACGAGGACTTGCTCTTGCACAGCAAAGTCTGTGTAAGGCCCAAACACCATAATATATTTTCTGCTTGTAACAGCTATTCCTGTTTGTACGGACTTTGAAGTGACTCAGTTTCCCCTCCGAATGAGAGACTGGCTCAAGAATATTCTCATGCAGCTTTATGAAGCTAACTCTGAACACACTGGATATCTAAATGAGAAGCAGAGAAATAAAGTAAGTTATCTACAGGGTGGCTTCTTAGGTTTCTGTCTACAGGGCCTGAGGACAAAAGGTTTGGGGCAGGGAACTTCCAGCCTCTAGATATCGACAGAAACCCACTCTGCTTCCCTGCACCTGGGTAGCCCACCTTGTTTAACAGAATAGTGTCAGTCACTATTCCTGATACAAGGTTTCAGATCCCACCAAACTACCCCATTCCTATCCAAAGGGCAGTGGTCGGAACAGAGCAAGCTAGGTTGAGTGAAGTTAACATAAATTCAGCACTTAAAGAGTCAGGTCCAAACATATTATTTAAATTTATACATTTTTATTTGCCTTTCAAGACCAGACACAGATGGATGATAAAAGGAAATTCATTACTCACACTATCAGTAATATACAAAGATTTAAAAGTGCAGAACATTGATTCCAGAAGTTTCCAGAGAAAATTTATACATCAGACAATAACTCAGTGCATCCTGGGTGCCAGGAATCCATCTAAGAACTGGAGATACAGCGATGAACCAAACAAAATCTCTGCCTAATGAGTTTACATTCTAGGCGGAGAATGAATCTAAACAAATAATTATGTGTGTGTGTGTGCTAGTGTGTGTTTGTATGTACACACATACATATGCAAATATATATGCATACATGAGATTAGATAAATATATTCAAATAAGCATGTATGCAAATAATCAAATCAGCAAATATACATTTAAGATATGGCAGGTGGGATGAAACATTCTATGAATAAAAATAAGACAGGAATGAGAAAAGACACAGTCGTTACTTCATACTGAGTAAACTGAGTGAACGCTTGAAGATACTCTTCCATTAACTCTGTTCCCCTGTGGCTTCTTTCTTCTTTGTGATCTTTATTTAGATACCTGCCCAGAGATTAGTCAGTGTCTAAAAGAAAATGTTTACTGCAGAAGTGATTGTGTTGATATGGTAACAGGATATTTCCTTACAAGTTAATTTCAGATGGGTAAAATGAGGTAATGGTGAAACTGACAGATAATAGATTAAGTCTGTCCGTGACTAGAAAGGTATAAAATCAAAACCCTGAATAAAGAACTTTGCTACACACCAAAAAAATAAAATAAAATAAGACAGGAAGACAGTACCCATTCACTGAGGCAAACACTGTTTATAGGTTGTAAGTTGAGGACTGAGAATTGGAGAATTGCCACTGACCTTGACAGGAGTTGTTTCAAGGGGGAAGGGAGAGGGTTTACTCTTCAAGGTAAGTTTAGTAAGTGACAATTCCATTACACTTATCTGATTGTCTGATAATCTTCCCCCCTCCTAATTCCAGGTCAAGAAAATTTATCTTGATGAAAAGAGACTCTTGGCTGGAGACCATCCCATTGACCTTCTCTTAAGGGACTTTAAGAAAAACTACCACATGTATGTGTATCCTGTGCATTGGCAGTTTAGTGAACTTGACCAGCACCCAATGGATAGGTAAATACCTTCCCAGTAGTAGATCATCTGTCTGACATAATCCCTACATATCTAAGCAAAATGAAGATCTAAACAGATTTAGGAAATTTCCCAGTTCCACTATAGAATACTGAAATGCCAAACAAACATGGGTAGGAGTCCAAACACAAAGCTGCTTTTAAAACAGCAGCTTCCAGCTTTACGTGTTAAAGTCCAGCTTCCCACAGAGACCCCTTCAACTTTCTCATTCTTGATCCTAAATTCTCAAGATAATCTGGCCCAACGGGAGTCAGGTGCCTACTATCTGGCAGGATCAGGCATGGCCAATGGGTAAAACCAGCCTGCACAAGTATGAAGGCTGGGTATACCCCTGTAGATTTAGGGTGGAGGGGAGGACAGTTCCCAGTGAAGAGAGAAATTGACATCACAAAAGCTGTCAACCTTATGCACAAATAGTTTATTTCATTTGCAGCTTTTCCTTGGTGTAATATTTATTTGCTATACACAGCAACCTTGTGGAACAAAAATGTCCTCAGGATCCTAAGAGTTAACTCTCACGCACAAGCTGCCCAGTTAACAGGCTGCCATTCATTTTGTTGCAGGGTCCTGACACATTCTGAGCTCGCGCCTCTGCGAGCATCCCTGGTGCCCATGGAACACTGCATAACCCGCTTCTTTGAGGAGTGTGACCCCAACAAGGATAAGCACATCACCTTGAAGGAGTGGGGCCACTGCTTTGGAATCAAAGAAGGTAAATTCATTGGAAGCCGAAGGAGAGGGCTGCCCGCCTCCCCAGGCAAGCCTTAAGTCCTGAGGGTCACATAGAGACGTGCTGCCGATGTTCAAATTGAAAGCTAGAGACAGAAAGGTGGCAGCAGCCCAGCAAGGACTCCCTGATACCTGTACTGTCATTGGAAGGTCATTTCTTACTACATTTATAACATTCTATTCTCGAAGGGTAGTGAGGGTGAACACTCACTGAGGTCTCAGCAGTTAGCTAAGCCTATGAGGGCAACTTGAATCTCAGAAGGGTTTATACCCTTTTTTATTTTATGTCCTTCCTTAACCTGGGTCCTACATCAAATGTTTAAAAATCATATGGGAAGAGCAAAACCACAAGCCTTCTTCTGACATTGGGAGATGTCAGAGGGCCTCTTGGAATTCATTACCAACACGCCAAACACTGGCTGTTACGTCACAAGTTGTGCTGGGATATTCTTCCTCTAACCCAAAACTGACTCAAGGCTGCTGTTTTCGGTGATGAAAGGGGAAATAATGTCAGAGAGCTTTTTCTTTATGCCTGCAGTAGAATTTAAATTGGAACATTTGTTTTGCTAGGTTATGTCTTAATCTACTTCCTTTTCCTTACCCAAATTAGAGTTGACTTTTATGAGCAAGTATTTTTTCTATAATTAAGATACGAAAGATGTTCAAACATGAACATTCACATTTTTACCACAAAAAAGTGAGACAACACATATGTTAATTGGTTCAAATTAGCCATTCCACAAGGTATACATATTTCAAAACATCATGCTAAACACAATAAATACATATAATTTTCATTTGTCAATTAAAATAAATTTTTAAAAAACAGCTCACAAAATGTAATTCAATAGTGAACTTCAAATCTTCAAAACAGAAGTTTTATACATATGTCTAGGACATACATGTGGGATAAACATGCAGCCACACAGTAAAGTAAGTTCATCAGAGATCAGAATTTCCCAAAAAAGTAATCTGCTCAACCTTTACTTCAAAAATATTCCTCATATATACGTATGATGCCTTGAAATTAGAAAAAGCTGAGAGTAAGAGAACTTATTAATAAACAGGTGAGCAGGAAGGATTAGTCCTTTACCTCCACAATATTATTCTAAGAAATGAGCACCAACGTTACAAACAAAGAATATTATTTTTGTAAGCGTCTAGTTCTGTCTATAAGTAGTCTAGGCTGCATAGCAAATCACCCCCAAATTTAGCAGTTTAAAATCCCTCTCACAGGCCAGGTGCAGCGGCTCACACCTGTAATCCTAGAGCTCTGGGAGGCTGAGGCAGGTGGGCTGCTTGAGAGACCAGCCTGAGCAAAAGTGAAACCCTGTCTCTAAAAGTAGAAAAACTAGCTGGTCATGGTGGCAGGTGCCTGTAGGCCCAGCTACTCAGCTGAGGCAGGAGGATCACTTGAGCACAAGAGTTTGAGGTTGCTGTGAGCTTTGATGCCACAGGGTGGCACTCTACCCAGGGTGACAGAGTGAGACGCTGTCTCTAAATAAATAAATATTAAAAAATAAAATAAAATCCCTCTCACAGTTCCAAGGGTCAGGAATCTGGGAGCAACGGACCTGGATGTTCTGACCTCGGGTCTCTCATTAGGCTATAGTCAAGCTGTCAGCCAGCCTGGCAGTAATCTAACAGCTTGACTACAGCTAAAGGTGCAGCTTCTAAGCTCACTGGCACCGCCGTTTGTGCTGCAGGCCTCTCCTCCACAGGGCTGCTCACAGCATGGAATCTGATTGTTTCTAGGTCAAGGAGGAAGATGGGGGCTGGGGGAGAAGCCCCAGGCCTCACAATGAAGTCCCAATGTCTTTTACAACCTAATCTCAGAAGCAGCATACCCGTACTTCTGCGCATTCTGTCACCCTGAGCAATCCTATGGGAGGGAGACCCCAGGAGATGGGGACCACAGGGAGCCATCTTGGAGGCTGAATACCACCTACTATTTATTTAAACATTGTTAGCACTGATGTGAAATTAATAAGCTATTAAGACCCAAGCCCTTACAAATAATGTCAATTTTCTTTCTAACATCCATTCCACACACTGAGTGTTTATGAAATTCAAATATATCCCTAAAATGGCTTTTTCCCAATTCCCATATTACAAAGACAAAACAGACACAAGTAAAGTTGTTCCTCCCCAACCCTCCCTGCCTCACCATTATCAAAAAGGGAAAGAAACCCAGCTCCCCTCCCCAACCCTCCCCACCTCACCATTATCAAAAAGGGAAAGAAACCCAGCTGGACTAGGAATATTTATGCATGCTCTTTTGTTTGACATGTGATTTTAAAGAACTAATACAAAGGCAAATTTGAACAGAGGCCATTTATTTAAGAAAACCAGTTGCAGTTCACTCTTCTTTTTGCGAAACTGTGGCAACTCTTCAGCGTGTGAGCTCACTCGGGCTGTGCTGGGCCGTCGTCTGGGAGGAGCAGGAAGTGCTTAACGTCCAGTCATTTTCAAAACTACTAATGACCTTGTTTGTGCACTGTGGTTTGGCCCGTTGTTATGTTATTTGGAAGAAAGGAAAAAATTATCACATAATAAACCAATAAGGCAGATATTAAACATTCAGTCAGCACAAGTAAACAAGTGGGTTGAGAGATTCACAGAATGAGAAGACAAATTTCAGCCAGTCTTTTCCTGAATTTTAACTGCCTGTGATCTGAACTAAATGTGCTCAAATATTCCAACTCTGGCATTAACTATGTGCATAAGGACATGTCACTTATCCTTAGCAATAAGGTCAACAAAAAGAACATCTCTCATTTGAACAACAGAAGATGAAGCGTATGTGTCCAAATAGAAGTAAATTTATAAGCAATGACATTATTATCTCCACTTTACAAATGAAGCCAGTACTCAAAAGAAATGTTAACCAAGTCCATAATCTCTCCCACTATCTATGACTAAAGACAATTTGAGCAGGAAATTACCTGGTGCTATTATAGGATAGTAGTTTACTATGCTTCAAATCAATCTGCTGTAAACATTTGTTCAACAATGATTGAATTGGGGTAGGAGTCACACTGGCAAGGAGTGGTCTTCTCTCTGCTAGAGGATGCCATCTTCTGCCATAGGTGTACCAATGAGTTCCTTTACAAGCTCCTCAGTTGAAAACTTGATCTAATTGGCACTACACTTCTATTTATTTCTAATACATTTTAGCTCCCTTATAGATTAGCACACTTGGAACTTGTTGGCTGGGGCCCCCTATCCATGGTCCTCAACACTGCATCTGAATTACTTGCAGAGTTTTCTAAATGTCCATGCCATTGGACCACCTCTAAGTCCATATATTTGTAAAAGTACATGAGCAATGTTGATATCCTTCCAGGATTGAAGTCACCGACATACACATACTGCCTTATTAGATGGTTTCTCTAATACCCCGGCATTGTTTATGCTACCGCTCTGGCTACTTTCTAAAAGTGCTTTTTGTTTTTTTTACAGAGGACATAGATGAAAACCTCCTGTTTTGAATTAAGATTTGAAAGAACTCAAACTTTCCAGCACCCTCCTCTGTTCTAACCACTTCAGAAACATATGCACCTGTGACACCTGTAGATTTATATTTAGCAAAGTGTTTGCATGTAT
Organism: Loris lydekkerianus; assembly: GCA_963574355.1. NCBI lineage: Eukaryota > Metazoa > Chordata > Mammalia > Primates > Lorisidae > Loris > Loris lydekkerianus. The sequence continues at coordinate 29,863 of CAUYPK010111400.1, read as the reverse complement.
GAGAAGACATTGAGAGTAACTGCTTGATACCAATACGTGCACCAGGCATTTAGCACCACTATGGAAATAAAACTTTTTAAGTGAAGTCAATATATGCCAAATACTGTACAGTGCGAACAGAGGTATAACTTATAGTAATTTCACTCTCTGCATCAACTTATGAGGTAATTACTAATTATAAAACTTGGAAAATTAATGTATTCCTTTTGTTTATAATATCATGTGCATTTCAAGAAAGTAGTACTGCTCTTTTGTGGTTAACATGTATTATTTTCAATATCTCAATATCTTAATAAAGAGTCCATAAAAATCCAAATGCCTAGGCAAGTCTATTTCCAGTTATTTCTTTAAACAATCAAATCAGAAAGACACCCCCCCCCCCCAGGGCTCATACTTCATATCAAATTATAATTATGCTTCCTAGACCATAATTCCTAAAAAAAATACATACGTATGTGAGTGTGGTTGAGGAAAAAGTGTGAGATGTTTGTCAGGGAAACAAATTCTCAGTTGTAAAGTGTTGGTTACTCATCAAAGACCTTGGTCATTATGTAAGTTTAAACAGAAAAAAGAAATGAATTCAAGTGCTTTTTAACCAAATTCAGTTTAAAATGTGGAAGATGGCACAGTGCTTGATCAAACCTATTCTACCTTTTGTGCATTTGTGCATGTGGTGGGGGAGGCCCTGCAAAAATTTCTACATCCTTCATCACTGCAAAAGAAAGAGGAAGTTAAAACAGAGAACCATGGAGTGTCTCGATGTCCAACGTATCAGTAGAAAGAGATAAAATTATTACTGCAAATTAAAAGCAAAAAAAAATGTGTCATTGGAGGAAATATGTGTTTTTATTTAAGTTCTTCTTTGTTTAACTATAATAGTGAACGCTAGACCCCCAAAATATAGAAGGCATCATAATAGAGTTGTTCAAGGTCTAAGGCAAGACAGTAAAAGAACCTGTCACTCACTTTACCTACAAAAATTTGAAAGACAGTGGTTCGTTACATATTTTCCTATCTGAAATAGAATCCATCAATACAATTATCTTTGATTGTTTGAAAGAAGTTTGTTGTTAAGAACCTGATCTGTGATAGTCACTGAACAAACGTGCCTCCAGGAATTTTATCTGAAAGATATTTATGAGAGTTCATTTTTTTTATCAGAATAATCTTCTCTGAGGACCTCAAAATTGTATTTGTTATCACTTTTATTATTTCAGTAAGTCACTTGTTCTTAACCAGAATCACATCACCCATGTCCTTTCGTAAATAATTAAGTTCAGTTTGATTAATCAAAATCTAATTAATATGTTTAATTTTTTCCAGCTGGGGAAATAATTTTATAAATTATTACAAATTTCAGAATGTTTTTATGTGAAGCTGAAAAGGGCTTAACTAACTAGAAACCAAGTTGTTGGGAATGGTGAAATTACATTCAGAGGCATTAATTAGACCTAAATTATCTTTTACCTCCCGGCAACTTTTTAAAATGTTTTAAAATAGTGAAAAATGATTTTAATGCTAACCACATCACCCAAATAATTATTAAAATTGTTTACTTCATTGTGAAATGAAAAATCTTATTTAATGGTAGAAAATTTCAAATCTTAAATTTCTGCATCATTTAATGCTCTCATGTGTCCGGCTAATCAGAGGAACTTTCATATTCTTGATGGTTACTTTTTTTTTAAGTTTTTAAAATGTATCACTGTTTACCTTTAAAAACATTTCAGCATTCTAAACATTAAAAAAAAAAAAAGAACATTGCAAAGGTGTTTAAGTATAGAAGGTTCTTGAACATTCATTGATACAGTGGCTCTTCCACTTTGCGGAGAATGAAGATTTCTACAGTGCCATTTTAAAATAAACAGTTGAAACTACTGCACTTAAAAAAAAAAAAAAAAAACCAGAATCGAAACACTTCTCATGCCAGCTGACCCCCCTTAGTCCACAGCTAAGAATGGCAGCAGAATGCTGTGTCACTTTGTACAAAAACAAGACAACCTGCAGGTAAAAGGACAACCTGCCCGGTCAACAGGTCCAGCTCACAGCGCACACCTGAGTTACAGCCCCTCCACAGGGCATCTTCCCCAACAGCCTCAAGGCCAAGGAGCAGCAAGAATTGGTTTTGTTCTTTTTACAAAGAATATGCACATTTTGTTGAATGTACATACATTTGAGTTGATAACTCAGGATTTCTAGCCAATAACCATATAGCTAACACCACCTTACAAATTAAAAAAAAAAAAAAAAAAAAATGCCAGAAACATCCTTAAATGTCTTGTCATACCAACAGGGTGAGAACATGAAAGTGCCTTTTCATTTTAAAAATGTTTGGAAATAGGTACAACTCTGATACAGTTTCAGGGGGCTCCAGACACCCAGGCCACTGACAATTTCTAGAGCACTTTGAGACCACAATATGATTGTGATCAAATTTTGTAATTGAACCTAATGGGGGCAATAGACATGTCTCAAATAAGAGGTGCTCCCCTACTTGAAGGTCTTCATAGGAGACAGATGAACAGCTTTTTATTCATCCTCCTGTTTTTTTAAGTCAGAGGCCGGCCATGATGAGAAATTTCCTCTTGCCTTCCTGTTCCAACTTTAGTGGGATACTGTACACCATCCAACTTTCCTTTAGACTAGTCAGTAACATCCTTCTCAGACTTTAGCTTCTCTGCCTTAGTCATGTAAAGCAGCTTTTCGCTGTCACATAAATTATTCCACGTCTCACCCAGCCTTTTTGCCACTTCTTCAATAGAAATGCCAGGGTTTGTGGGTTTGATCTTGGGGCGGAATTCCAAACAGAACAGGAAGAATGCAGGCAGCGGCCTTCGGGGGGGCACTAGGGTCCTTCTTCTTGCCTCCCTTGGCTGATCTATAAACTTCCACTTCTGGGTCACAGCAGACTTTACCCGCCTTTGCCATTTCATCACTTTCAACTTCTCTTTCCCAGACATTTTTTCACCTCTCAGAGCCCTTGGAAAATTCTTCAAAATTGCCAGGGACCTCTGGGTTTTTCTTCTTATGTTCTTCTCTGGACATCTGTGCTGCGACGGCATGAGCAGATACATTGCTCTTTGGTTTCTTGGGGTCACCTTTAGCCTCTTACCTGTATTGTTCACTAGTCTGGGCAGCACACGGCATGACGTGGGGCTCAGCACTCCCCAGCCTCACACTAGCTGCCTCCAGGAAAGTGTCCTGGTGGTCACAGTTTTTAATTGTGGGTTGTCTGTGATAAAGACACTACTCTAATCCCAACCAAGAAGATGAAGCTACTTTCTCAGTCATCAATCTGTAAGCCTGTTTCTGGGTAATGTTTTAGAAGGTGGAGTTCCTGGTCTGAAACCAGTTATTCAGTTTAGTTTGAACTCTGACTCATGTCGCCTCTGACCATAAAGGCGTTAGTAATGTGGCTTAAATACTAGATGGGCACAGAGCATCTAGGAGACAACACTGCTCCTTGAATCTGTCGCTCCAAGGGCCATCTGAAGGAAAGGTAACTGAAGAGATAACGGTATAATTTGGACTGATTCTATTATCCTAGATAAAGACTGTAAGACATTCTTGTGTTGGATAATTTAATGATTTCTAATAGGTCCACTTGTAGGACCTATTAGAAAAGGAAAAGTAAAAAGGAAATTAAAATGTTTGAATCCAGAAAAAAAAAAAAAAAACATGCAGGGGGGCAGGGGATAAGTTGCCTACATTCTGGCAAAGTGAAATAGCCCTAAGATAAATCAGAGTTGAGTTCTCAATATATATAAAATAGCTAAAGAATGATTTATATTTAAACAGACACAACTTGCCTCACATGCTGGGGACAAGTCTTAAAAAGGTCATGATAAAGTTGTTTTTCTCTCAAACTCTAATTCCAGAATACAGTGATTTGCTTTGATATTCACAAGGTAAGTTATTTGAATTAAATGTGATTTTTATCAACATAAAAGTGTTTACTTTCAGAACCAACAGGTCAGCAAAAGCCCAGTTGATTTGCTTTATTGAATTGACTCCTCTGTTTCTCCTCTTTATTCTCTGCCAACCCATTATATCCTACCAAATCTTTCCCATATTATTTCCTGAGAAACTACAACTGTCCTTACCAGCATTCTCACCGCATCAAGGCCTGGTAAGTCTCACAGAGGTGCATCCTAGGAGAATTTATTTGTGTATTATATAAATTTTCTCCTCTTAGCCAGTGGTGAACATTTCTCAATAGTAAGCATAATGCAATGCTGGTGTTTAAAAGATTTGTGAGCAAATAACTTCAGGCACCAAACTGGTACAGGGTGTAGGGGTAAACTGTAAATTGATTAGAAAGAGTAGGAAGTAGTGGCCTATGTTGGGAGTCAAAGAGTGTGCATCTTACCTAAAGGCATTGTAAACGGTGTCTCAAGTTTTTAAAAACACTCTTCTAGACTTAAACAAAACCTAAATCTGGAGGCAGAATTTAGCCTGACCACTATTTGAACACTTCTAACTAAACAAAACAATTTACAATATGAATAGGACTTGGGTGTGGGTGGGAGGAACAGCAAACAATGGCCTAACCCTCCATTCTAGGCCCTACCTTCAGGATGAAATTTCTCATCATGGCCGGCCTTCTGAGCACCGCCACTTCTCTGCCCATCCCCGTGAGTACTCTTGTCCACTCAAGTGCAGATTGATTGTATTTCTGAGCTAGAAAGCATTTCTTATATCTCTTCATTTCACAAAACAGAAATGGACATGGAACCAGGAGTTCGCCACTCTCTGTCAGTCCGAGGCTCTGCCTAGTACAAAGCCCAGCTCCATGTGCCTTTTGCAAGCCGTGTGACCTTGAGCAAGGAACTAATCCAGGGTTTCCCTGTCTACAACACTTAACACTTTACAGAATATTTACAAAATATTCTCTACATATTGGCCACCTTGTTGTAAAATTTCATAATGAATGCTTTGTAAATGAAGGGACATTTAACTACAATTTCCCGTTTTCCCTATGTATGGCAACTTTATGGGCAACCTTTGGGACACCCTATATAAAATGAGTTATAAGAACAACCACATTGTTGTACGGAGATGACTAAAATAAATGTACCCATAGTACTTAAAGCTCCCAACTGAAACATAGGATACTCTCAATAACTCCTCAGTACAGAACAAATGTTTGGCAGTGATGCAGGTATAAATTAAGCAGCCTGAATTGAGTCTTATTTGTAACACCCTTACCCCAAGCCATCTCATGTATTCTTTTAAGAAGCTCTTCTGTCTGTCCTGTGGAAATGCTCTGACACTGAAGGAATGTCTACTTTATTATAGATTTTATTTTACAGAAAGAAATATTTAAGATGATCTACATTAATTACTAAATTATTAATGAAAACAACACTTATGCCTGAATTATATTTGAATATAGGTAGCATACAGATAAATCCTAAAAGGATTACACAGAGATGAATCTTTAAAAGTAATATTTAAAAAGTAGATTTGTATTAAAAGCTACATTCATAGATAGTGTCCTTCAATAACAAATCTGTCTCTTTAGACCACCATCTTTTTTCCCAAAGTTGACAGATGTGGTTGTCTTAAGTTCCAAACAATTTGTATTGTCTGTTTCTTTAACACTCTGATGCTTCTGGAAATGTTGCAATATATGTATTTCATTAATTCTAAGATGTATATTTTATATATATTAGCATCTCTGAAATTGAGCTGTATCTTATAAACATGATATAATGAAGTATTATGGCAGCTTAACGGCAGTGCTTTTCTTTTTTGGTGACCTGGAATAATGGTGCTGTTGACAATGATGGCTTTTTTTTTTTTTTTTTTTTGAGGTAGTGTCTTACTCTATCACCCTGCATAGAGTACCATAGTGTCATAGCTCAGAGCAACCTCAAACTCTTGAGCTCAGGCTATCCTCTTGCCTCAGCCTCCTGAGTGGCTGGAACTAAAGGCACCCACTATTATGCCCCAGATTTTCTGTTTTTAGTAGAGATGGGGTCTTGCTCTTGCTCAGGCTAGTCTTGAACTCCTGAGCTCAGCAATCCACCTACTTTAGCCCTCCAGAGTGCTAGGATTACAGGCGTGACCCACTGTGCCTCGCCTTATGATAGCATCTTAAAATAAAATGAAATACAGTAATCCTAGAACACCATTCAATTCACCCCTATAGATGTTTTGCCATCAGTTAACCATAGTCATGCCTTCCCTGTCTATACAGACTTGAACTCTGTACCTAATCTGTGTTTATTAGTCTGAATATGAGGGCACCAAGTGGGCAAGAAACCCTCTCTGCTGCATATTTTGTAACAAAGGAGTTTTCAAAAGAGTGAGGAGCTCTCAAAATTTATGTTTGGAGTATGATATTTAAATTTACACTTTTCTGGCTTTGAATTTGTAAGTACTGAGAACTATATCAAGAAAACTGTTCGTTCAAAGATTAAAGAAAAGATATGCAGGCAATGTGTAATCAATCTTAAGAAACGTAAATGAAAACATTCTTTGGATATAGGTTTAAAGGACAAAAATACTCAGTGTTCTACACTGTTGTACAAAACTAATTCAACTTTTCCCTGTTAGATGCTCAAATGCTTTTTATTTCAGACAGGAAGCTATTATTATGATGGGCACAATGCTCAATAGTGGCTAATTATGTATTCTCATTTAGAATAAAGTCTCTTTGTAATGGATAACATATTTCCACATGGTGCTTTACCTTATTGTTGTTATTTGTTTACAAGCTTGAGCAATTTGGAGGAAGTTCAAGTGAACAGGTAAATCTCTGGTTCTATTAATAGTTTCAAATGTGTTCATCATTTTAGAAGTTTGCCATTGTCTGAAATGACCGACCCCTGTTTCTTTTTTAGAGACTTAGCTTTTACCCACCACAAGTACCGCCATTTTTCCCTCAGGTCCCATTTCCCCCACCTCCACAGCTGCCTCTGGTAAGTAAGCATTGAGCCTAGGGAATACTAGCAAAAAGTATTTACTAGTTGGGATGACAGTTATGAAATTTTCCAAATGTTGAGACAGAAATAAAGATGTGAAGCGATCACCAAAATCAGCTATTCAAATTCCTCTCCTTGCACAGCTTGTGGTGGAAGGGGGCAAGGGGTCAGATTCGGTGAGTGAATCTCCCCCCAAATCCTCAGCGCCCTCGTCCAGTTGTCTCCCTCTGCTTACCATTACAAAGGTATTTATGCTGAATTACTTGGACTAGGATGAGCCTCATTACTTTGTAAAGAGAATACTAACTTTTTCCTATAAAAGCCATTCTTTTGCTCTCACTCATTCACCCTGCTGCTTTTCTTTCTCCTTTTTTCCCCTGGCTTTCTAAAATTTTTTCCCAAAGGTCAAGCAATATAATTATTTTGCTCTTCATGTTGGACAATCTCTCCAATCTCTCCTAATATCTGAATTCTTATAACATTTTTTCAATAAAAGTAGGAGCAATGGTAAACAAACACAGATAGCATTCATTTGGTTAATATTTACTGAGAGTCAATGGTGAGTGCTGGAAATACGAAAAGTTATGAAGTAAGTTTAAGATCTGATGAGAAGAAATGAAAAATATAATGTAATTTGTTAAGTACTTCTAGACACAAATACAAGGCAAGGATCAAAGACCTCACACAGAAGACAGTACCTCAGCCAGATCTCAAGAGATGAGGAGTAGATGGGGGCATTTCAGGCAAAGGAACAGCAAGTGTGCTGTAATTTGGGAGAGGATTAATACAGTAAAGATTGTACAATTAATACAACTGTACAATACAGTTTGAACAGTAAGCAATGATTTTTCTCAAGCAATGATGGATGAATAGATGGATGGGAAGTTCACATACATTTTTAAATAGCATTTTGCTTAATATCTTATCTGACTCCCTATTTTAAAAATACAATCATGATTTGGCATATTTTGTTCTCATATCTAAATGTAATAAGTACCTTCCCTTTACTTGTATTTATTTTCAAACTGTGTTTCTCCCCACTTTAAGTAGGATCATAGAAATTTGCCACTAAAGTCGCAGTCTTCAATGGAGTATTTCTCTCCCTTTAATGTTTTCACAAGTTCTAACTGAATCCTAGCCACTAAGTTTCTAAATACTTGCTTTTATAATTAACTGCAAATTAGTTTGGAGTTAATCAAAGTTAGGTGCATTGTTTCCCTATTTTTTGCTGAAATTAAGTTTATTTATTTTAAATTTATGCAAAATCCTAGAGTCTTAGCTTATAAATAGAATTTAGGAATCCGTGTTCACATCTTTTACTTAAATTTATGTATATCTGTGGCAATTAGAAAAATTACTGTTATTTAAAATGGAAACTCTTCCTACCACCAGATGGCAGAATAGTATTTTTAAAATAGGCCAAGAAAATTATTACTGTAGAGAAACTAGTGGACTTGCAAGAATATCAACACTGACACATTAAGGCGGATTCCTGGACTTTAATCAAGTAAGCAAAATAACCATACCTCTTGAAAGGAAAAGGTAAACAGAATCCACGGAACTCTAACTCCAACCAACTAGAGAGTGAACTTAGAGAGTGAATTGTTCTTAGACCTAGACATGTAATTGCTAAAAAGTACTGCGGGGACGGATGGACAGACAGATAGAAGGATTAGTGCATGCATACATGAGAAAAAAGCCAAAAGAAAATAATCAGTTTATTTCATTCACAATTCACTTTTTCTCTCCTTTTTTGTAGATTCCCATTCCTTTTCCCTTTCCTTACAATCCAAATCAGGTAATTATATTTAAAGCTTCCTTTAAGAAAGTACTTAAATGAATACAAAACCTTGAATATTCTTTAGATTTAATTGGAGAGAAATTTGATACTAAGAATTAATGGTTAACATTCTCTTTGAGGGACCATTAGTTATTGATGTTTTGTCCTTGAAACCTGGACTACCTAAGATCTGAACCTTTCCATAATTGTGTGGATGGACCAGTATAAAAAGCATTTACTTTGAAATCAAATGATCTGGAGATATAAGCTCCAGGTCTGATTTTTAATATTTTAGAATAATCTTAACCATTTAACCCAAAGGAACTGTATTAAAGGGTTGTGGCATTAGAAAGGTTGAGAACCACCGTTCTAGAACATAGTGAAAAACAGATGATTTACAATGTTCATTTTGCCTCTAAAATTTTATGCTTATATTTGTCATTAATGGAGGGAAAATGCATTCTAATCAAAATGTAAATGTGTCCTATAAGTTTTTGAACTAGATTTAAGGTTACAATTATTGTATAAAAGAATTGTTGAAATTTTTCTTTTGAAAATACTTTACTAAATGAGTGTTAATTACATATAAGATTGATTTAGTAAAATACTAAAAAAACTTACAAATTATAGCACATTAATTCTAAACTTTTAATGATACTCTTATAATTATAGGAAATAACATTATTAATAAAGTTTTCTTTCATAAAGTGATTCCAAAATAAGTCTTTTTTCCAATTCACTAAGCATAGGTTTAATGATCATTCAAAAAATCCCTATGTTTAATGTCCACAAAGGAAAATACGAACTATGTTTTCAGAGATGGTTAGGTTTGAACAGGGAGTGCTTAAGATATTAGTGAATATTAATCTTAATAAATGAATTTTAGAAACGCTAACAATTCTCAAAGGCTTGTTTTCATCTGCCAAGCTACTATAAAATGTATGACAAAATTCTGAATTACAACTCTTTGATTGATTGTTTCCTTTATTCTAGGTCCTGTCACCTAATGATCTTATAGCGGTAAATATGTTGTCTTGTTAATCTATAAAGTCTATAAAAATATTACATTCAAAACTCTACAAAAGATGAACCAATTATGGCGCATCTAGCCAAGATAAGTCAATGACTATCTGTGTTAGTTATTTGGGTATTAGTTTAATTTAAATATAGAATAAAGCACAGTTGTTAAATTCAAAGCCAAAAACCACCTCAATGCATGAGAAGAGTTCTACCTTTATTCAATTCATCCAAATCGCAAACTAACACAATAATTTCTTCCATCATTGATGTCAGTTCAAGTAAAGAGAAGACTTGGGTTACAACATAAACTGCTTTAGAAAGGATTATTTTTTCACTAATGATGAACCAGCACAGACATATAATACATTGAAGATTATCAAACCTAAATTCCAACAGGTATATCTTGTGGTAATTCAACTAAAGGAGGCCTTTTAATGATACAATAAATTTCACAGAATCATTGTAAATGAAAATGCTGAATAGTTGAATAGAGTTACAAACATAACACTAAAATATTACATTTATTTGTCTAAAACACTTTCCACAGACATTTCTGAAATCACAACACATCTCACAATGAAAACATCTGTTGAATTTGGGATCATGTTTTTTTTAACAAGCTATTATTAATGAAATAGAACCTTTTACAATTGACAGAACAGAATCAGGAACATGTGACATTTTATAAAAATGTGAGAAAATTAGGCCTTAATCATGTAAGTGCCTGAGATAAAATTTTTTAGGATTCTTCAAAGTAGACTGGTTGAAGTCAACTACCTTTTTTTTGTTGCTGAGATGGTCTCACTGTGTTGCCCTGGAGAGAGTACAGTGGCATCGTCATAGCTCATTACAACCTCAAAGTCCTGGGCTTAAGTGATCCTTCTTCCTTGATCTCCTGAGTAGCTGAAACTACAGTCACCTGCCTTAGCAGTTAGCTAATTTTTTCTATTTTTAGTAAAGATGAGGGTCTTGCTCTTGCTCAGGATGGTCTCGAACTCCTGAGCCCAAGGGATCCTCCTGCCTCGGCCTCCCAGGTGCTAGGATTATAGGCATGAGCCATAGCACCTGACCATAAAATCAACCATCTCAAAGAATGTTTTAAGTTTCCCAGAAAGATTACAGGCAAATAGGTATCTTCTGAGTCTAAATAAAATCCTTAAGTCTTATGAGTTCAAACTGCTAGTATTCTACCCACAACTCAACTCTGTTTATTACAGTCTATTTCCAAAGGACAAATTGAAAAATTTGTAGCATATTTCTAACTAAATATGTTTCAGAAAACTAACTTCAATTATTATTAATATTTACAAACTTATTAACTTCACTTCTACATCAAAGCGGCTTAAAGAGCACTAGCCTATGGTCGGAAAGCCTACATTCTAATCCCATCTGTACAATTAAATTAGCAGGAGGTAAAATGTATGAATTTACTTCCACGTTCCCTTCCAGTGAAAATATTGACTCCTCAGAAACATTTAACTCATTCAAATTACTAGATCTTTTTAAAAATATTGTTGGCCATAACCCATCCTAGAAAAGGATCCTAACAGACTAACTTACGGAACTGCTATATCTACATGGTGATAAGAATATTTTTCCTCTCACTGGTCCTAATTAAGGCAGGGAGAAGGAAAAGGCTCTTCAAGAGAATAAAAGCCATCCCTTAGCTTGGCTAAGAAGCTAAGAACTACTATGGCTGGGACAGTGTTTAGCTTTAATATTCTTGCACATATTCTGAAGCAAGAGAAATTTACCTTTTAGATGTGGTCAGAATGACCATGTGGAAGCTTCAAAGCAATACCTTTCCAGTAAAACTGTTTGTGTAACCAAATCCTCAAAACAAGGTATTCAAAATTGTCCTAAAATTTTGGTTCAAGTATCATTTACGTGGGGAATCTGCCTCATGTATGAAAGACAAGATTTGAATGGCAGTGTATACAGTGGGTTTCTTAACAATTCAAATCAATTCTCTAACTTTCAACTATGGTAAATACAATTACCAGGCAGTTAGAAGAAAATATTTCTGTGACCTAAAGGAATTTTAATCTAGATACTATCTCACATCATACCTCACAAAATCTCACATCATCTAAATAAAACACTAAGTAATATAACTGAATTTTTCAATAAATATTTTCATATATAAAATATTTTAACTTATATATGTACTAAGTTAAATATAAGATAAAAATCCCATTCATAATATTGATCATTGATTTTTCTTCTTTGGTAGTTAATCGCTGCTATTTTGAACCAACTGGTGGTAAGTCATTTATTTTTATGCTACCATAAAATACAAATTTGCTTAATGAATTAAAGATGATATTTTAGTAATTTTTTATTTTTATTTTTAGGGCTTCTTTGGGGTAAGATTTTATTTCTGAGATTATACTGATAAACATAAAAGACATTCATTGGCAGGAAAGGTAAGAATAACTCTTCATACTATAAAAACATAGGGCAGAATTAAACCCAACTGATCTACCCAAATTAAAATTAATGGTTATGAACCGAATTTCCTCTAAGATCTTTAGACCAAAAGTTTTGCAGGTCTGAAAATTTATTCTTTTCATAACATCCATGGTATTTCACAAATTTTTTAAGACATATATGCAATATTACGTTAAGAAATATCAAACAGTGACGTTTGCCTCAGGCTTATTTCTGTCTTATGGACAATTCATAGTAAAAGAGAAGAGCTTACTCATTTGATAGAAAACTACCAAACCTAGAAATGGTCTGATCTTAAAGGCAACCCTTTTCCTTTACATTAAAACCATTAGCTTGCGTGGTGCAAAGGCTACAATCCTTGGACTCTCTACTTTCATTTTCATGCACGTTTGCTTCCATTTAGAATATATGCCAATAAAAAAAAGTAGAGACCAAGAAGGTATATTCCTTTTTGTTGCTGGTTTTGTTTGTTTTTGTTTGTTTTTTCCTTGTTCGTTTTTTAAGAGACGAAGTCTCACTATGTTGCCCAGACTGTAGTCCAATGGCTATTCACAGGCTGGATCATGGTACCCCCATAGCCTTGAACTCCTGGCCTCAGGCAATCGTCTCACCTCAACCTCCCCAGTGGCTGGGACACTTGAACCCAGCTCACCACCGAGCCTGGCTCTTTTTTTAAATAACAATACATCTATTAACATTATATAGTATGTATTTTAATCTACCTTGAAAGAAACTAGATTTTCACCCAACAGTTTTTCTCCTAACAAGTTTTATTGCACCAAGTGCTTATTTAGTACTTTTAATCACTTCAAATACTTTTATCAAGCCAGCAGAGGCCATGTGGGAGAAATTAAGCTCTGCGTTGCATACAGTTAAGGATTCAACTCAGCATTGAAGTATAACAGAACTACCTAATTTTCTATTCCCAGCACACACAATTCTACCAATATTAACATATCAGCAATAAAATAATCATAAAATGAGAGACACAGGTGAAAGTGAAGGAATTATTGTAAAAATACCTTCATACAGTAACTGTAACCTATATTATCTATTTTGACAGAAATAATTCTCCCTACGGTGCCAGAAGTTCTATATGGTTAGTAAAATCTCCAAATATCTTTCAAGCAACATTATGCATTTTTGAATATTTTTATCCAAAAAATTTAATCACCTTAGATTGTGTCTAAGTTGGTAAATTAATAATGTGATGAAAGTAGGTACAAAAAAACCAACTTAATTCAAAATGCTTTCTTCAAAGAATGTATTTGAATGTCAGTTTATTTAATAAAACTCCAGAAGTTTTAGAAAATAATACCAACTATCAGAAGTGCCGAGCATCAGAAAACATACTATTAAATAAGAGTAGCCTCTCAAAGTGCTTAGAATTTTCAAGTTCCTCATAGCTTTTAAGATAGCTATGATCTCATATAAGTTCAGCATATCTTCTATTTGAGTTTGAAATGCTTCAAAAGTTCCAGAACCTCTGTTGGCAAAACAAATATTGATTGTGGCTATTTATCCTTATGTTAAGATTATTACCACATAAACTGTCTGTCGGTGAAAATTATGCAAATACTTTGGCTAACAAGGTTAGCCAAATCAAGGAAGGTCCTTAAATTTCAGGTTACAAATCATAACCGCATTATGATGACTAATATAAGTATTATTTATGTAACATATAATCTTCCAAACTGCATACTTAAATAATATTCGTAAGTTCATAGAGAATAAAAAACAGGTTTTAGAATAAGGCAGACTGAGATTTGAATCTCAGCTTTGTCCCTTGCTGAATAAAAACGTGGGTAATCTTTCTGAATATTAATTTCTTTATCTGTGAAATGGGAATAATACCACCTAATTTCACAGGCATTGTGGTGAAGATTAATATAGATATTCAGTAAATAGTATGTATTATTACTCTTTATTTTACTGTTTCTGAAAGAAAAAAATATTCCTTATACATAAAAACGTAAGAAAAGTAAATATGAAGGGAATATTGCCTAGTGATATAGGAGATTTTTTCTAGGAATGTCATAAACTAACATTTTAATCTGATTTTTCTCCATTATAGATAGTGCTGGATATTTTCAGTTTTCAGAAGATGATCTTCATCTACTCCAGTTGTTCTCAACCTTCCTAATTGCCGCATTATTATAAATGGAAAAAAGGAGTTGCATCCCACAGGTTGAGAACCGCTATTCTATCCTATCTGTAGTGGAATTAACGGTAGTTTTATCATTTTGTATACTTTATATATGTTCCAGTGAAAACTCAAAAAAATTATCTAGACCATGTGTTTTAGTTATACTTTAAAGAAAACTGTAATATAGCCTAATATCTTTATTAATGTATCAAAAGTATGTATTAAAACTGTGAAACCATTTTTCAGAAAATTGCTCAAACTTTCTTAAAAGTTTTTGTAAGTAGCTTCAACTTTAGAGATCTCGGTTCAGGGCTAGAAAGAAACAATTTCTTCATCCCAAAGAGTAAAAGGAGAAGTTGGCTCACACCAGAAGCCATCCAGCCTCTTACTCCATGAGCAGGTCATGCTCATCAAAGATAAATCCCTTTATTACATACCCAAGGGACCACGATTTTATGGATTTTTAAAAGTTAATGCCATACATAAGCCCTCTAACTCCTCCAGAGAGGGCTGAAGTATCCTGAAATCAAACACTCTAATGTCTCTCAGCAAAATCCACGATCATACTCGGGGGAAAAAAGCCTGTCAGTTCAACAGGCGTTTACTACCACAGGAGTTTTCACATCAAATTGACAAAACAAAACAAAAAATGTTTTATTTTACCTTAACTCTAGTTCTACTTTCTAGATACAATCTACTTTCTTCTCCAAATGTCTGAAGAAAAGAAAACACCATGTGTCCCTATTCCCTAATGCTTTTCTTCAGATGCCCCACCTATAGTCCAACCCTAATTCAGGTGGAGAGGAGTTAATATAGCACTTTCCAATGCGTATTATTGGGCAGAATGAGATACACATGTCCACTCAGACAAGGTAGCATTAGTTTTTCCCTCTTCCTTGTTTCTAAGACCCCCCCTAAAAACACCAACCCTGTCTTTCTTTAGGATTTTAATGTTAACCATGCATCTTTCAAAATCCCATTTCAATCTTTAACATTCCCTTCCTAACAAAAATCTCTCTCTGTTCCTATCTGATTGCAATTCCTTTTTGACATCTATTTTTATTTTTTTTTGGAAGGGGGGAGACAGAGTCTATGTCACCCTCGGTAGAGTGATATGACATCACAGCTCACAGTACCCTCAAACTCTTGAGCTTAAGCCATTCTCTTGCCTCAGCCTCCTGAGTAGCTGGGACTACAGGCGCCCACCACAACACTTGGCTATTTTTTTTTGGTTGCAGTTGTCATTGTTGTTTAGCAGGCCCAAGCCAGGCTTGAACCTGCCAGCCTCAGGTTTATGAGGCTGGCACCCTACTCACTGAGTTACGGGTGCCAAGCTATTTTTTAATTATTTTTTAATTTTTTAGTAACATACAGTATTTATATTAAAGCAGTGGTTCTCAACCTTCCTAATGCTGCGACCCTTTAATACACTTCCTGTGGGTTGCAACCCACAGGTTGAGAACCGCTGCACTAGAGTGAAATAAACTTACTGATTTTAATTACTAATTTCCCAGACTTATTTTTAAAATTCAGAACTTCTAAAAATGATATGAGCTCTCATTCTTTTTTTTTTTTTTTTTTTGAGACAGAGTCTACGTCACTCTCGATAGAGTGTCGTGGTGTCACAGCTCACAGCAACCTCAAACTCTTGGTCTTAAGTGATTCTCTTGCTTCAGCCTCCCAAGTAGATGGGACTATCGGCACCCATCACAGCAACCGGCTTTTTGAGATGGGGTCTCACTATCGTTCAGGTTGGTCTCGAACTCATGAGCTCAGGCAATCTACCCGCCTCAGCCTCCCAAATGCTGGGATTACAGGCATGAGCCACCGTGCTGGGCCTTTATTCATTGCTCTTAATCTTTCATAACTAAAAGAGTGATTGAAATTTCCTCATAAAACTCATGACTCTAAAGTCAAGAATACATAAAGTTCCTACTTTTGAAATCAGCTTCAATAAGATCATAAAAAGCATTATGGTAAATAATTTAAGGAAAAATCAGATGTGACATTAAACTATACATCCAATGGTGGTGCTCATTCTAAAGAAGTCCCATGTGACAGGAAAATCCTTTGGGCCTCAAAAGGCTGAGGTGCAGGGAGGAACTGACAAGCAAGAACTAGATAGAAAACAGGAGTTATGGCTGATCAAGAATTTGTCTTTATTCTGATTATGATTCATCTGAGAGCATCAGTTGTTTAAATTTCGTTGAAGCCAGCTTAAATAGAATACATACAAAATATGACTATTTATATTCCTTTGACCAGAAAGCTGAAAAATTCAGTGTTCTGTTTCATCATATTTATTAATTTTTATTCTGATGTAAAACCCTCTAAATGTAAATCATTTTGGAAGTGAATAGGCCCAGTGGCCGCTCTGGCCCTTTTTACAGCGTAAGTTGGGTGATCCTGCCTCCTTTTCAGCACTTGCTCCTTTGTGGGCTTTGGGCTTCTGCAGAGACCATGAGCTATACCCCACGGCAGTGAGCCTCAGAGTCCTCACTCCAGTGTGCATCCCGCTTCTCTGTCACCAGCTTGATGAACTGAGAGTGACTGGCATAAAGCTTGAGCTCATCACTGATGTCAACCCATTTCACTTTTCCAGCATCATCTCCAGCTTCTAGGGTAAGATTATCCATTATCTCACCTGATTAACAAAGAAAATCCACCATCAAGAAAAGGAAATTCACTTATTCATTTCTTTCTTTAACACATCTCTGTATCTTCAAGCATTCTTTCTTAAAATCTCAAATCATCATTAAAAATTAGACTATTCCAAAATACCCAAATTTTAACCAAGTTCCTAAATTTTAGGTAGAGGTACCAGTAAGAAAACTTTTCTCTTTAAAAAAATTATCGACTGGTTGGGGGGTGGGGGGGCTCACATCTGTGATCCTAGCACTCTTGGAGGCCAAGGAGGGCAGATCACCTGAGCTCAGGAGTTTAAGACCAGCCAGAGTGAAGCGATACCCCATCTCTACTGAAAATAAACAAACTACTCCAGCATTGTGGCAGGAGCCTATAGTCCCTGCTACTCAGGAGGATCACTGAGCCCAGGAATTTGAGGTTGCTGTGAGCTATGATGCCACAGCACTCTAGCAAGGATGAAGGAATGAGTAAAAAATAAATAAATAACTAAATAGCCATATGAAGTCTAGAAGATACACCAAAATGTTAATGAATAGTGATCACCTTTGGATAATAAAATAACTGGCTTTTTAAAATATTTTTCCTCTTTATATCAACTATTTTTAAATAACTTTCAATAAACATTTATTACTTTACAACTTTATAATAGCATAATAAAGCTACTTCTTAGAATAACTAATCTAATATTTTAGCATACAAGTTTCTAAATTCCAATGGAAAAGTTGTATTTTCTTATACATCTTCATTGTAACCACAACATCCAACCGTCAATGCAGAAACAGAATTAAAAAGTAAACCTTAATCCAGAAGCTAAACTGAAGTAAATAAGACTTCTGATAACTAAATATCTAACAGCACTTCCTCTCACACAGTGATTCTCAACCTTCCTAATGCCGCGACCGTTTAATACAGATCCTCATGTTGTGGTAACCCCCAACCATAAAATTATTTTCGTTGCTACGTCATAACTATAATTTTGCAACTGTTATATATCGTAATGTAAATATCTGATATGCAGGATATATTTTCATTGTTACAAAGGGGTCGCGACCCGCAGGTTGAGAACCGCTGCTCTAACATCTTATTCTCTACCAGAACTAATAATGTCTGAAGAAGGGTTCTTTTACTCCTCCTCTCGTCACATAGTACATTATGTAAAACAAACTTCTAAAAAGCTAAAAGAGGTCTGGTCTGACATGTGAAAAGATCAGAAGTCATCACTCCCATCCTCCTTAGATCCGTCACAGAAGTGAGGTCATAACACAGGCTACGTCCCCCCAAACTGGAGAGATAGACAAACACAGCTCACCAGCACCGAAGCCCACCACTGGGCCAGCACCTGGTAGGAACACTTCAAGATGTAAACTGACCTGTGGACTAGCTAGAGAGAGAAAATTTCCTGCAGGTCAGTCTTACCAGGATGGAAAGGGGCCCACGTTTTTGTGTTTTACCCCTAGGAATGCCACCAGGTTCTCAGGGTGAATCCTGGAGGAAAAAGTCCTGTGTATTCCAGCAGCAAGAGGAGAATAGTAACCATTTTGAAATACACCCAGAGCATTTTCTGCCTTCAAGGAAAGCTGTTTTTACCAAGGTCTAACCAACCCAGGAAATAACCAATTCTAGCACCCTATAGCTTTCCCGTCTCACCTAAAGATGAAAGGGGGAAGGGAGCTGAGAAGACTTGTGAAGGTCACAGTCCAGCAGCACAGGCTCCCTACAAGCCTGAGACCTACCTAGCCAGGCCTAGCTCCTTGGATTCCCCTTCCCCAGAATTTACCACCAGATCAAAAGGAGTCCTCTATAATAAAGGGAAGACAAGTGAAAGAAGGGTACACGTCAGACCTTAAAAAGTCTCCAGGCAAAACCAACAACAGGGAAAACAGAAACAAAAACAGTAGAGGAAAGTTTTAGCCTCTGACATCTACAGCTACAGCAAACAATAAACACAGCAGAACTTCTAGCCAGGTAAATGTAAACATAAAGCCTTAACACTGAAGAACTCTTTGCCTTAGGTGCTTTTACTGAATAAATCGTGGCTGGCTTTCAAAAAAAGACTACAAGGCATGTTAAAACAGAAAAACCCAAGTCTGAAGAGGCAAAGCAAGCATTGGAACCAAACTCAGAAATGGCAGAGATGGTGGAATTATCAGAATAGAATTTAAATTTAAAGAGAGAGAAAGGGTAAAACGGAACAACTCGTCAACTCTATGATCAACCACTGGAGATTAGTCATTGTTTTTAACTTCAAAAACAAATGGTTAACAAATTTATCAACACTTATGTTGTACAGACCTGCTTCTAAATCACACTTGTATATTTCTTCTAAGTTCTCAATACAAGAAGGATGAGCTCTTCTAATATCTTGGTTACGGTAGTTAAACACAAAGTAGAGAAAAGGTGCTGGGAGCTTCCCCCAAATTCAACAAGTAAAAGCACAAAAGGTAGAAGTTACAGATCTTCTAATTTTATCCCATTTTATAAGTGAAAAAAACTGAGTCCAGGAGAACAAGTGGATTTGCACAAGGTTATACAGAGATCAGAAAAGAGCACTCAGTTCTCTGACATGGTGCCCTCACTTTATTAGATACAAACCAAAACAAATACAGAAAAAGTCATCCAATTTAACAATAAAATGTATCTCAAGGGATGCCATTCAATGTGTAAATTAAGATCAAATTAATAATTTTTGTTTTGTTTTAGGTTTTTTGTCACTCTGTTGCCTAGGCTATAGTGCTGTGGCATCGGCCTAGCTCACAGAAACCTCAAACTCCTGGATTCAAGCGACCCTCCTGTATGAGCCTCTGAAGTAGCTGGGACTACGGGCACCATACAATGCCCAGCTAATTTTTCTATTTTTAGAAGAGACAGGGTGTCAGGCTTACTCAGGTTGGTTTCAAACTCCTGGCCTCAAGCAAGCCACCCACCTCAGCTGCCCAAAGTGCTAGGATTATAGATGTGAGCCACCCTGCCCGTCTCAAATTAATTGTTAAGGTAACAGATTTCCTCTTTTTTAATAACAGATTTGAAAATTTTGAAATCCATGGGCCAGATAAAGCAGTCATTTAAAACATTTGCAGTACTTGGAATTATTTTTATACTGTTTTGTACTTTAGCAATCCATGCTTACTATAAAAATATTTCAAATAGTAAAATATAAATCTCATTTCCTTTATCATTAACATACTTCCTACCTAAATCCCCAGTTGGCTGTCTTTGTCTTACAAAAATGACATTTTACTGCACAAATAATCTTACAACTTTAAAGCACATAATTTTAGCCCATAAATTCAATTTTAATTTCGTATGTTACCAAATAATTAAATTTACTCACTGGTGATAACATTTTTGAAGCTTTCTTCTATGTATCCTTTTAATACCAATAATTTTTGCTTTCATATAAATAAAATCCTAAAATCAATAGTTAATTGGCTTAAGATATTACAATAGTCTTGATTTAATGATGCCCTACTACGCTAGTGGCTTAAATTGATCCTTTAACTCAGTCAGTTTAGTACGCATAAATACAAAATTACCTGTTTCATCATGGTAATTCACAGCCTCTGTCTCCATCCACGCATTATCAGTGTTTCGAGGGTCATCAACATATCCCTTATATATCTATTTTTGAAAGGAGACATTTTTTTTTTTTAATTTCAACATAAAATGACGTAGGAATAAAGCAGGAAAGGTGAGCTGAGAGAGCCTACATGCAGCCACGTGAACAAGGAAGCCGCGAGCAATTCGCCTCCGAGGACCACTGGAGGATGGGTGACTGCTTAGCAGGACGCCTTACAAACTGCTTGCACTTCCTGTTCTGTGACAACACTTTATGACTAAACTTTATGGCCTGGCAACGAGTCCTTGCTGGTCATGTATGGCTGTTTCCTTGTGAGGTTTTTTAACATTTAAAAATGTTACCATTGTCCCATAAGGCGTCCCCCTCCTGCTTGGGAAGGACCCCTACTCTCTCTGCTGTGTGTCTCTCTCAGTACACTTCCTATTGCTGGGTGGCTTGCTTTCAAACTCATTCCCACGTGAAGCCAAGAACTGGTGAGCTCACCCTCCCTTCACTGAGCACCCCGGCATCAGCAGCAGAGAGGAGGGCAGACGCACGTTACCCTCACCAGAATCAGAAACATGAATATCCTGCCGCACAGCAGCGTGAACACTCTCCACACTGCTCAACTGGACACTTAATGGTTCAGATGGGAAATGTCATATTGTGTTTCTCAGCAATATATTTTTTAAAAGAAAGATAAATATCGTAGAACCTTTAATGTAGTATTCCACACACTTGTTTCAAATTTCCCAGGGATTCATATTCTCTTTTGAGGAAGTGTCAAATCCACCACTCAGACTCTAATTTCAGAATTGGAAATAGTCAGATTTAGGTCACATGATTTTTTTGAAAGTGTACATACTTTGGCTGGGCACGGTGGCTCACCTATAATCGTAGTACTCTGGGAGGCCGACACAGGAGGATTGCTTGAGCAAGACCCCCTCTCTACTAAACATGTTATGTAGACACCTGTTATGGTGGGCACCTGTAGTCCCAGCCCTCAGGTGGCTGAGGCAAGAGGATGGCTGAGCCCAGGAGCCTGAGGTTGCTGTGAGCTAGCCTGAGGCCACAGCAGTGTGGCCTGGGCAACAGAATGAGATTCCTTCCTCCCCTCCCCCACAAAAAAAAAAACAACTTAAAAAAAAGGTACATAATTTACGTTTTTATATTTTAGTAATTTCTGTGATTAGAGTTTCAGAAACACAAAGGTAGACTATTCTAGTTAAACAAAGGAGATCTATAAATAAAACTAAGTGAACAGTTAAGATTTGGATCTAGTCATCTGACTAACATGACAAATCTTGAGAACATAAACAATTAAGAAATCCCAATTCTGAAAAGAGAACAAAGCAATTCAAACAAAAGCCAACAAAAGTGAAAAAAAAACTATTCTTTCCCTTATTAGTACAACACATATTCCTTATAAAGTTATTTATTAAAAATCACAGATATAATACAGACAAAACAGAAATGAGACTTAAATGGTTGTCAACCAGAAAAACTCAAAGATACTCAAAATACAGATTAGATAAGTAACTCTCAAAATATCAATATCATTTGACATGTAAATGTCCTTTCAGAGAGAGTTGAATTCATGCAAAAGAAAAAGGTTTTCTATTGGATGGGTACTCAGCATGTAAGAAAATAGTTTCTCACATGTAGTGTAAAGAAAAACTAGGAGGAAAAAATGATTATAATAAATGATACAATTAACCTAAAATTGAACTATCAAATTTTAAATATAATAGAAATCTACTTATGGTGACCATCTAGACTTTGTTTTTATAAATATATTTGAAAACAAATATACAAGTATTCCCTTCATTTAGAGAAGGGTCTACTAGATTTACAGGCAAACTTTGAATCATTTTCTTTAATCCAAAGGACGAAATCCCTTCTAGGAACCACCATGTCTTACCACGAGATGTTCTTGGCTGAAGAGTTTGTGCAACTGCTCCTCTATTTCTCTCTTCTCAGCGCTCGATTTCTGCAAGGAGTTGAGAGCTTCCTCACCGAATTCTCTTTTCAGTGTGGCACTAATCTTCTCTCCTGGATCCACCATCCCCTAAGAGTTACATTTTAAAAAAGTAATAAGCTGGGGCGGTGCCTGTAGCTCAAAGGGGTAGGGCGCTAGCCCCATACACAAGAGGTGGCAGGCTCAAACCCAGCCCTGGCCAAAAACTGCAAAAAAATAAAAAATAATAATAATAATAAGCTTTTATTCATTCAATACATACTTATGGAGTGGTACAGTGGACATTTATTATTCTATCTGCCCATAAAAGTAATCCCTATTCCTCAGTGATATGCTCTTCTCTAAAGTGGTTTAGCAGAAGCAGCCAATATAAGGATACATTGTACATACATATATATATTTCTCTACAGTGACTGGTCCAAGGCCAGCTATGAAAAATCGAGCCAATCAAACTAATTTCTTGGCACTTTCCAAACTCAAACTAAGGCAAGAAGGCCTGGAGACAAGAAAGAACACAGCAAATTCATCCTTCCTCATCATTCATTCCATTCCAGCCACACTATCTCCTCAGTATTCCTATGACATGCCATACATTCTCCCACCTGAGGGCCTTTGCACCTGCTGTCACCTCTGTCAAGATGCTTTTCCCCAGATACCTACATGGCTCACTCGTTTACCTCCTTCAGATCTTTACTCCAATGTCACCTTCTCAGGGAGAGTGTCTCTAACTTCCCTGTCTAAACTTGTGAACTCTCAAAAACTTCCTAGTCCCCTACCTTAAGGTTTCTTTTATCAACTTCTATACAATATATTTAACTTATTTATCTTATATGATCTGTCTCTCCTACTGGAACATGAGCACTGAAGGACAGAAATGTTTGATTGCTCTGTTATATGTGCAATGTCTAAAATATTAGTTGGCAAAGATACTCAAAATACACTGATTAGATGAGTAACTCTCAAAATAGCAATGACAATAGTTCTCTGCTTGATAAGAATTTCAAATTACAATAAAAATATAAGATCCTTTAATGAAATAATTACATTATTGTATTCAGCATAAGTTTTGACTATTTAACCCACAGAAATTAGCCTAAGCTCTTATTGAAGTTAGCTCAGATCTTTATTTCTATTCTATGTTTATTCAACAAAGTAGACCTGCTGTTTGATCCTGCAATTCCTCTACTAGGTGTATATCCAAAAGACCAAAAATCACTTTATAACAAAGATATCTGCACCAGATTTTTCATAGCAGCTCAATTCATAATAGCCAAGTCATGAAAGAAGCACAAGTGCCCAATGACCCATGAATGGATTAATAAATTGTGGTATATGTATACCATGGAATATTATGCAGCCCTAAAAAGATGGAGACTTTACTTCTTTTACATTTACATGGATGGACCTGGAACATATGCTTCTTAGTAAAGTATCTCAAAAATGGAAAAAAATATATCCCATGTACTCAGTACTATTATGAAACCAATTTACAATTACTCACACTTTTATATGAAGAACAGATCACAACTATGGCCCAAGATAAAGGAGGGAGGATAGGAAGGGAGGGGGAGGTCAGATTGAGGGAGGGTGAAGGGCGGGATCACACCAATGGTGCATATTGCAAGGGTACATCTTGGACCTATTAGTCTAGAGTATTAATGTCTTAACACAATAAATAAGTAAACAATATTAACCAATGTAAAAAAAAATAAAACTACAGTAATAAAAAGAAAAGACCTTCTTGCCAATAGTGGGTTATAAAACGTTATCTTCACATTAAACTATCTCTATTTCATAATACAGCATAAAATATAAAATCCTCTGCCACACACATTTTAAGAGGCCACTTCAAATATACCACTGGAATAGATTCAAAGGCCAAAAAAAGTGCACCCTTCTTAATGATATTACAGACATTTTTAAGACTACAAGAATAGTAAGTAATAAAAGCTATCACTTTTTATTATGTCTATGTCTAAAGTTATCAGTATTCAACAAAAAAATGTTAAAAATATTACCCGGGGCTAAGTAACGGTTAAGTTCTGAGATGGGGGCCAACATTGAGTGCCTACCATATACCAGGTGTTTATACGCTAGCTCCCGTAACACCGTGAGGCAGGTGTCTTTATTTTAAAGACAAGGGCCTGAATTCCGTATCACCCCAGGAAGAGGGGTCTAAGAGGAAAAGCCAGAACACAGGCCTAGATCTAACTCCAAAGTCTATGTTCTTTCCTAAGGGTATCAGAATTAGACTCAGACTCTAAGAGCTTTGGATTATCCTAAACTTGTTACTGATAATGACACTTCATGGCAGGGATGAAAGACAAGAGAACTACTCCCTGACCCGGGGGAGAGTGGAAGGTGCATGGAGCAGGAAAGGTGCACAGACAGCAGCCTTGTATAAGTGTGAACAACTAACAGGAATTTGAACATTAATTTCATTTAATTTTAATGCTCACCCCTGGGATTGCCCATTCTCCACAGTCTTTCCTTTTTATTGCAACAAACTGTAAGATGTGTTTCCCAGAACCTGGATGGGTGATTTTATTTCCACTGCTATCTCTTTTCCACCTGTGAATAGTAATGTGAAATCGTAACTGACTTACAACAAAGACGAAGATTCTAATTCAAGCTTGAGACAAATTATAAAAGTATAGTTTTCTTTATATCACAGCATATATAAATTTACCTCACATCAGCAAGTTTTACAAGAGAACTATTGTTTTTTATTAGAAATAGTCTATATTTAGCACCGTTACAAACCAGTACAAATACCTACATTACGTAAAGAATACTGATTCTCCACTAATAAAAAGAGAAAAATTCAGGATATAAGCAGCTTTTACTATTTAAAGTACTATTTACTTTAAATAGTATTTAAAGTATTAAGGTAAATATTAAAGTATTATATCAGGATATAAGCAGCTTTTACTATTTAAAGTACTATTAGAAAAAGCTTATAAGCAGAATAGAATTTTTAAAAAGAGTTGCAAAAGTTGGCTTGGCGCCTATAGCTCAGCAGTTAGGGTGCCAGCCACATACACTAGGGCTGATGGGTTCAAACCTGGCCCTGGGCTGTCAAACAACAATGACAACTACAACTAAAAATATATATATATAGCCAGGTATTGTAGTGGACGCCTGTAGTCCCAGCTACTTGGGAAGCTGAGGCAAAAGAATCATTTAAGCCAAAGAGTTGGAGGTTGCTGTGAGCTATGATGCTATAGCACTCTATCAAGTGCGACATAGTCTCAAGAAAAAAGAGAGAAAGAGTTGCAAAAGTTATTTTTTTAAAGTTCAAGGATCCTTTCTAAAAATTATTGGTAGGGGAAAAAAAGACCTGGCAATATTTGCTTTGTTATCAGAAAAGTAGATAACATGATACAGTTTAGCTGATGTAAAAAGGAATGCTTCTCACTCTTTATGCTCACTTTTAATAAACAAAAAATTCTATCCTTTAATTTTACATTTTGAACTGAATTGCACATTGTTTTATAAAACATACAAAGGCAATGTTAATTGCAAAATAGACTTTTTCTAATTACAGCCTCTTTCCCAGATATGTTGACAAATCTTTCCTTCCCCTTCTTTATCGCCATAGCAACATCCACCCCAATTTAATTTTAAGAACTGTTCCAATGGTCTCCTAGGCAAAAAAAAAAGATAGATTTTGAACTTCTGATCTAAATCAAAAAATAAAGTCTGGGCTTGGGGCCTGTAGCTCAGCGGCTACGGCACCAGCCACATACACCTGACCTACGGGGTTCAAATCCAGCCCGGGCCTAACAATACAACAATGACAACTACAACTAAAAAATAGCCGGGCATTGTGGCAGGAGCCTGTAGTCCTAGCTACTTGGGAGGCTGAGGCAAGAGAATCACTTAAACCCAAGAGTTTGAGGTTGCTGTGAGCTGTGACATTACAGCACTCTACAGATGGCAACTTATTAAGAGACTCTCTCTCAAAAAAACCCCAAAAAAGTCTATGACCTAATCATCACTTTGGATGAGATCCAATGAAATACTGGTTTAGATATGAGCTTGCAAATTTCTTTATGTAACAGCTAACTACATATCTAAACTATAATTCCTCCCCCAAAAGAGCAGTACTGTGAGACATGTAAGTGAATAAATTGTAATGTAGGGGCCGAGCCTGTAGCTCAATGGATAGGGCGCCAGCCACATATACTAGCCCATGCCAGCTAACACAACAATGACAACTGCAACAGCAAAAATAGCCAGGTGTTGTGGCGGATGCCTGTAGTCCCAGCTACTTGGGAGGCTAAGACAAGAGAATCATTTAAGCCCAAGAGTTTGAGGTTCCTATGAGCTGTGATGCCACAGCACTCTACCCAGGGTGCTTAAGACTATTTTTTGGTTGTAGTTGTCACTGTTGTTTTCGCTGGCCCGGGTCGGGTTTGAACCCACCAGCCTCTGTGTATGTGGCCAGCACCCTACCCAGTGAGTTATGGGCACCGCCCAACAAGAAAGTTTAAAAGAAAAAATTTTAAGAGGAAAAACCTTATAGAATAAGGATATAAAAAAAGAAAACATTTTGTACAACTGAATAATGTGTTTGTTTTAAGCTAAGTGATATCATAAAAAGGTCAAAAATCAACAAAAGCTGGGCGCCGTGGCTCACGCCTGTAATCCCAGCACTGTGGGAGGCTGAGGAGGGAGAATTGCTTGAGCTCAGGGAGTTCGAGACTCGCCTGAGCGACAGTGAGACCCCGACTCATGAAAAAAATGGAAAAACCCAGCCGGGCGCAGCAGTGAGCGCCTGTAATCCCAGTGGCTTCCGGAGGCTGAGGCAGAGGGGTGCCCGCAGCCTGAGTCTGAGGTTGTGGTGAGCTACCACGCCCACTGCACTGTGCTCAGGGGCATAGGGTGGGACCCTGTCTAAAAAAAAAAAAAAAAAAAAAGAAGAAGAAGAAGAAATATAAAATAAAGCAATGAAATAAAAAAAAAAGCCAAAAAAAAATCAACAAAAATTTAAAAGTTTATACAGTAAACAAGTTACAGTAACCTAAAGCTAATTATTAAAGAAAAAGGAGTTTTTCTGTTTGGGGGGGGGGTGGTTGCAGTTATTGGCCAGGGCTGGGTTTGAACCCGCCACCTCCGGTATATGGGGCCAGTGCCCTACTCCTTTGAGCCACAGGTGCTGCCCAAAAGAAAAAACTTTATGAGTTTAGCAAACCCTAAGTGCACACTGTTTATGAAGTCTACAGTAGTACCATCAAGTCCTAGGCCTTCACATTTACTCACCCAGAGCAACTTCCTGTCCTGCAAGCTCCATGCATGGTAAGTGTATCATTTTTTATCTTTTTACTATATTTTTACTGAACCTTTTCTACATTTAGATATATGACTACTAACCATAATGTTACAACCGCCTACAGTATTCAGTACAGGAACACACTGTATGGGTTGGTAGCCTAGGAGCAGTAGGCTATAGCATCCTAACTACACCATCTAACTTTGTGCGCATATACTCCGTGATGTCCGCACAATGAAATCCCCTAGCAATGCGTTTCTCAGAACGTATTCTCATGGTTTGGTGACAGACACACACATACAAATACGTATGTGTGTATATACACATGGGGATACATATATACATAAATACACATACATATACATAACTATAATTTGTATTGTTCCCATCACTTAGCTCTTTGCTACTGAAATGTTTTATTTGGTTCTTACCTGGTTATGATGGGATCTGCAGCATGATTTGGACCCCATCGCCCCAAAAGCCCCCGGCCAACCAGTCCTGTTCGTCCTGCAGGATTTCTAAAAAAAAAAAACATAAAATCAATTTAATGTGTTCTTCTTTCTTAGCCTGACTTAACATGGCCTAAGAGAAGGCAGTACAAGTCCAAAACAAGGAAATATTTCCTCACAACCAGTGACACCTATCCAGCACTGAAATCACTTATCTCATGATATTATTACTTAATTTTTCTTTTATGTATGTATTAAGCTTTGGCCTTGATCCAGGAGGAGAATCTCATTTCCAAAGTGGTTCTACAATGTAAGAATTGTTTCAGTTTTCATCTATGTTCCTAAATTCAAAACAGAACCTTATTGGACTCTTAAAATGATCTTTGCCTAATCATCAATGTCTAAAACAATTACCATTGACCTCACAGGATACCCACACCTCGCTTTGCTTTGGCATCATAATTCTACTATAATTTAAGGCTATAGGATTAAAATGTAATGTTGCTTCTGTTACATTTTTAAGTTCATTTTCCTCAGTGGTTTCTAGATTTTTTTCTTACAGTATTATATATTTTGTAGCATGTAATAAAGGTATTAGTATTACTCACATATCATCGATTTCCAGTATACTAAAAGCTTTTTAAAAAAAAAAAAAAAAAAAAAAAAAAGTCATCTTACTATTTAACCTCATGCCATAATCCAGTATTTAAAAGTCATACCCTTGGCTCAGCACCTGTAGCACAGAGGTTACAGCGACAGCCACATACACAGAGAGTGACGGGTTTGATCCTGGTCTGGGCCAGCTAAACAACAATGACAACTGCAACAAAAAATGGCCAGGCGTCGTGGCAGGTGCCTGTAGTCCCAGCTACTTGGGAGGCTGAAGCAAGAGAATTGCTTAAGCCCAAGAGTTGGAGGCTGCTGTGAGCTGTGACGCCATAGCACTCCACTGAGAGCAACATAGTGAGACTCTTACCCAGATCAGTAATCTTACCTATTTAATGCTCTTTTTGTCCTTCCATTATGTGAAAATAAATAACTCACCAAAATTTCCCATTTAGCCATCCATTTTTATTGTTCTTCCCTGTGACTATTAAAAATGAATTAATTTTTATGTTGTTTTGTACTAGCCTGAGATATATTTCAGCAAGACTTACAGAAAGACAAGCTAAGACACCTAGCTGACTGGCAATAATTCTTTTCACCTTCACAAGAGGTGTGAGGTGGCCAGCGTCCATATTTTATTCCATGTACCCACACACCTAAAAACAAATGATCAAAGCCAATATTAAGAAAAGAATGTTGGGTTGGCGCCTGTAGCTCAGTGGCTAAGGTGCCAGCCACATACACCATAGCTGGCAGGTTCAAATCCAGCCCAGGCCTGCCAAATAACAATGACAACTAGAACCAAAAAACAGCCCGGTGTTGTGGCAGGCACCTGTAGTCCCAGCTGCTTGGGTGGCTGAAGCAAGAGAATCGCTTAAGCCCAAGGGTCTCAGGTTGCTGTGAGCTGTGATGCCACAGCTCTCTACCCAGGGTAATAGCTTGAGGCCCTGTCTCAAAATAAAAATAAAATAAAAATGTGGGGGGGGGCGGGGTGGGGGGGGGGGGGTGGTGGTGTGGGGTGGGGTGG
>CAUYPK010111398.1:0-14865 GCA_963574355.1 Loris lydekkerianus | reverse complement strand
GCGTAGAGGGAGGGGAATAGGTGGGATTACACCTGCAGTGCATCTTACAAGGGTACATGTGAAACATAGTAAATGTAGAATGTAAATGTCTTAGCACAATAACTAAAAAAACGCCAGGAAGGCTATGTTAACCAGTGTGATAAAAATGTGTCAAAAAGTATATGAAGCTAGTGTATGATGCTCCATGATCATATCAATGTACACAGCTATGATTTAATTTAAAAATGTAAATTAAAAAAAATGTTAGTAATATTATCATTATAGGTAAAATATTTTTTTAGTACAGACATCAATGGGATGCCTTGCAAAACCCCTAGTCCCTGAAGTATAATCCTCAGGCCTGCTTTCTGAGACTTTGGATAGCCCAAGTGCTGATAGTTACATATCCTGCTCATTTTTCTCTGTTTTGTCTCATCTTATTTCCAATTGAATGGCTTCTGTGAAAGGCAGACTGAAAGTTAGATTACAGTCATTCTGTGGAGCTAAAATAAACTGAGAAGACAACAGGATGAATTACTACTTAGTGTTACCACCTTTCCCTAGAAAGGCTGGAAAGTGCCTTGTGGTCACTAATTTGCTTAATCTCCTAGCAACATTTAGAAATTGGGAGAAAAAGATGTGGAACATTTGCCTTTTTTCTTTCTTAATACATTGAAGAGTGGGGTGGTGGACCACACAATGGCCCAGTGAACAGTTCTAACTGCCAGGCCAGATGCCATGCAATACCTATTCTTAGCTAGCATCCATTGATCCAATCTGCCGGAACTGTAGCCCTCAAATTCTACTGCATTTTATCATGTTCTGTGATAGGCTTCTTACTACTCCTCTGAACTAGTTTATTCTGCCTTAAGACAAATCTGTCAGAAAAGTCTTCTTTGTTCTGATCATTAATAATGTTAGCCATTATCAGCTTTTCTTCTGAATCCCACTGCTGACTCATATCAATCCCATTGCTGACTCATTATGGTCAACTAATACTTCCTAAGTCTCTTCAAAACATGTTTTCTAAAAGCTGCACCTGCCTGTCCATGAGCTATTGCTTTCTTATCTTAGATCAAATTATAAAACTTTACATTTATTTTTGTTATATTTAATCCTTTTACAGTTGTTCCAACTTTGGGCTCTCCAATACTATAAAAGTTTCTCTCTGGTGAGCCTGTCTGAGCTTATTCCCATGGTTATGACAGAAGGAGAGGTTTTATCATAGAAGGCTGCTAACACAAATAAGCATTCCTAATCTTTAGAACCAATTTCTGTACCTTGTGCTTTCCTTTCTCTGATTAGAAGACATACTTGCCTTAAGCCACTTTCTGGAAATGAAGCCATAGAGCTATACTGTCCAACATGATAGTCACTCACCATATCTTATCAAAATGAAATAAAATTTAGTCTTTCTGTTACACTAGCTGTGTTTCTCAGTACTCGATAGCAATATGCAGTTAGTACATTGTATTGGAAAGCACAGGTACTGAACATTTACATCAATGCAGAAAGTTCCATTGTATAATACTGGCATGGGAATATTCTTACCTCTGTCTGACCTCAAGTACTTTCCTGTCATAGATTCATCACTGCAACTGTCCCATACTGTCTGTTTTTTGCCTGGCTTCCTTTCTTACAATGACTAGAGCAGGGGTCCTCAAACTGCAGCCCACGGGCCACATGAGGTGGTGTGATTGTATTTGTTCCCGTTTTGTTTCTTTACTTCAAAATAAGTTATGTGCAGTGTGCATAGGAATTTGTTAATAGTTTTTTTTTTTTTTTTTTTAACTATAGTCCAGCCCTCCAACAGTCTGAGGGGCTGTGAAATGGCCCCCTGTTTAAAAAGTTTTAGGTTGCCTGGACTAGAGGGATAATGCACCCATCTCTAACCTGTTCCATTAGCTTTGCAGGTGAGAGAATATGGTATAGCCTGAACCTTGGTCAGAGCCACTGGGCTCTCAGATGAGGTCTGGACCAAGGCCCCTATTAGGGAGAGTGTCAGAACCAAGATTTTCTACTTCTATATATGTCAGCTAATCTCTTATAAGCAGTCTTCCATCTTGTAAGCTTAAGGTTCCTACCCTTATGCAAACAAATGCAGTATTATTCCACATTTATCACTTTCTATCTAATCATCTATCTTAGAGGCCATTCTGACTACCTGCATTTCAGGCCTACATATCTGACAACCTAACTAATCCTGCAATCAGGCAGCAGTCTCTAACTTCATGCAAATCCAATTCTCTCACCTTGATATATATGCATAGCAGAAGCCATTACCTTAGTTGAGCCTCCTGAGGTCTGCTAAGAGTGGTTTCCCTGGCCCTGAAGGTAGTGGTAGGCCCCACAAGTCACCCTGAAGAAGGATAGGGATTTATGTAGCCTACCACTGCCTAAGCTTTTCTATCAGCATTCTGGAGCCCAGAGGATAATAAGGGAGGAGACCAGGGACTAAGATGTCAATAAAAATTTGTAGCAGGAGTTCCAATCACCAAGCAAAGGAGCATAAAAATGGAAAATCTCATGCAAATGTCCCATCTTGCTAGCTCCCACGGAACACACCAAAGCCCTGGGGTTGTTCTGGCTTAAGAAACGAACATAGATTTGGGCTATGCTTAAAGTATTTTTTTTTTTTTTCTGGGACTCTTTAGATAAATCATATAGCATATAATTTACCTAGTAAATATTATGAGTCCACAAATATAATTTTTAAAGCCTACTGCTAGGTTCCATGGAACAAATACTCAGGAAGAAGGTAGGTGAGGACCTGTGATATAACAACTGCTATTTTGAGAACTGCTATTTGAATATCCAGTTTTAAAACAATTGGTCGGAATGACAGCTGCTCCACTGAGCTATAGGTTCAATAGTGGCTGGTTTTGGTCACTTAGCATTACAACTGTGGAGGTTGTTAAGGCTCATGATACCATGGACTGACAGGACTGGAGGAAGACTTTCCAGATTGGCTGCTGCAGTGGCTCATAAACTTTCTTTGGCACAAAAATTACCTAGAGAGCTCTTTAAAAAACTAGACTCTCAGACCAAGGCACATGCTTTGTGTCCTTGATTTGCCACAGACTGGGTGTGTCACTTTTCCTTTCTACTTGTCAATTTTTTCAGCCATAGAATAAGGAAATACGATGAGAAGGGAGGGTCTTTCCAAATTTCTGCCAAATGTATTTTCTATTTTTCATTTCTAAATATCTTAATTTTGGTAGACAGTCAATGTACTACTAACTTTCATAAGAGAACATATCCTTAGAAAATTTGTGGAACTCAGTTCTGTTCAAGTCACTTCCAAATTTTATATTTAATGAGTACTCTTACTAGTAACCGTCAGACTAGTAAACTGCCTTAGGGAAGAGGGAACAGAGTCTTCCTTTGCAAGTTCCTGTTCCTCTTTGCCTCTCTCACAGCCAAAAAAGTGTGCAAGACAGAGCTATCACTGTTCTTGTTACTCCAAATAAGGAGAGTCTGGAACCACTACATTTAGGTTAAAATCTGAAATATGCCTAGGGCTCCCGGATCACTAAAGCAGATGACACATTACTTTCTAAAGAAAGTAGTATCAACTCAGAAATGAGCCCAGGGCTCAGCCTAGATGCTTGGCATCAACCAAACCAACTGGCCCACAGGCAACTAGGTCTGGAAGTCAGCCCTAAGAAAACTAGGCAATGGAGCCAAATGAAAGTAGGAAGCAGGCCTAATAAGAATCAGGCAGAAAGCTAAAGAAAATGGGGCAAAGGTCTTTCTTCTTAGAGTGCTCAGTCTGAGGAAAAGAGCCAAGAACTGGCCCAACAAGTCTAAGGCCAGAGATTTAAAATCATAAAGGCAGGCTACAAACAGGCTGGGGGCTCTAAGTCATGAAGTAAGGCATGTGCATAAGTGAGGATGGTTTATTGTAGGCCATCCCTATTGTCTAAGATTACTCCAACATGTACATTGCTGATAGGAGGTGAAGAGTATAATTTCCATTCAGAGAAAGATAAACTCCTTGGTCCTTACTGGGTTGGTATTCTTGAAATACTAAAAAACTTTAGAAAAACTTCCAGAGAAGTCTCAAGTCTATTTTCCTCTAGCACACTCTGAATATAAGGGAAAATTATTGCTGTGGTGGGGCAGAAGAAGGTGAAAAAGACTAAAGAAGGTCAGAGATATAGCCATACAGAAGGAATTCAGGCTCAATACAAGTTGGGAAGGCCGTCACCACAAAATTTGAATCTATCAAGCAGAGGGAAATATATAGTCAAACAATTATTGCATAAGACTTGATTCATTTGGAAGAACTCAGGGCTAAGGACAAGACTACAAGCTCCCTGAAGATAAGGCCTAATAGTATGATAATGATGATGACTACTGATTTTGTGTGCATACTGATATATCACTTTAAAAGTAACTCTCAAAAGCACTCCCTCACTTTGTACATACAATAGCCTTGTGCGGTAAACAAGAGTATATCATACTATTTTCCTATAAACTAACAGAAGTCCAGAAAAGACAAAAGGACATACATTCTCAATAGTATCAACATATAGAGGAATTCGTTCCCTCACTCCCACCTACCTCAATCTCTTACCTGTGGTCTTGGGCAGTATACTTGAGGAGCTCAGCCAACTGTAAGGGGTACTTGCAGATCTTCTGCACTGGAGTCAAAAGGAAACCATCAATAGCAATGTCAATCATCTGCTGCAAAAGGCGACAGGCCTCAAAGAAGTGCTGGTAACGGCTATCTTTCATTAGCTTGGAGAGCTCCATACAGGCGTCCAGGTGATTATTACAATATTCTGAGTATATCCAGAATCCATCTTGCTGTGGGAAGAGGAATAAAAGGAAAGGGAAAGGCTACTGAATATCCACCCAAAAAGTCTTGAAGAAATGAAAATACAGACTCTATTCTTATTAATATTAAAATTATAACAATGCCA
Source organism: Loris lydekkerianus (assembly GCA_963574355.1). Lineage (NCBI taxonomy): Eukaryota > Metazoa > Chordata > Mammalia > Primates > Lorisidae > Loris > Loris lydekkerianus. The sequence goes on along the minus strand of CAUYPK010111398.1, from coordinate 9,958 downwards.
ATGTTCTTTATTAATAATGTAATGGCATAATTTACCAAAAGAAATTATTTGATAACTAGACAAACTGATTATAAAGTTCTTATAAAAATGAGTAAGTAGCAATAGTAAGGAAATTATACATAAAAGAAGGGTAGTGTGAGGACACTGTACCTACCAATAGTAAAACAACATGCCAAAATTCTTGTGTTGGTTCATAAAATGAGAAAGATTAGAGATTTTAATTTTGGCAATGGCAAACTGTTGTTTTAGATAAACTCTGCCACTGAGAATAGCTAAGAAAGCTGAATAAATACAATAAATAGGTAAAGGAATCACAACATCCTAGCCTCAAATTATTCCTATCAAACATTCCTTAGAAAACATACCTTGAAGTATTTAGGAATAAGGAGCCCAAGATGTATACAAATTACACATTTATTACCAAAAAAAATATGGCTATTGTATCATTTATTATACTATTGTTATTTTTCATCATGTCTGTAAGTAGAAAATTATTTCTAAGTAAAATTATTTGGAAGACTACAAGAATTAGGATGAATCAGGGAAACATAGTACCACCAAAGGAACACAGTAAACTTCCATTGACTGATCCAAAAGAGTTGGAGATCCCTGAAGTGCCTGATAAAGAATTGAAAATAATCATCCTAAGGAAGCTGAGTAAATTAAAAGAGAACATGGATCATTAATTTAACAAAATCAAAAAATAAACACAAGAACAAAAGGAAAACCTAAACAACATCAAGCAGAAGGAAGAACCAGTAGACTCAAAGACAGATCATTTGAAATCATTCAGTCAGAGGAGAAAACAAAATAAGAAAAAGGAAGAAAGAAATCCTACAGGATCTATAGGACACAATATAAAGAGCTAAAATTCACAAAATTTAGAAGCTGCAGAAGAAGAGATAGGGATAAGGAATAAAGGCTTATTTAAAGAAATAATGGCCCCAAACTTCCAAATCTGAAGATAAAAACATTCACATATAGAAAGCTCAGAAATTCCTAGTCAAATTCAAGCCAAAGAAGAGTCCACCAAGCTGCATTATAATGAAACTACAGAAACCAAAGACAAGTAAAAATTCTGAAAGCAGCAAAATAAAAGAAGTATGTTACATAGAAGGAACTATTAATAATACTATCAGCAGATTTTTCAGCAGAAACTTTGTAGCCCAGGGAAGAGTGAAATGATATATTCAAAGTGCTGAAAGAAAAAAAAAACAAAAACCTGTCAACCAAACATACTTTACTCAGAAAGATATCCCTCAGAAATGAGAGAGAAATAAAGACTTTTCCAGACAAATAACAGCTAAAGGAGTTCATCACCCTTAAACTTATCTCACGGGAAATGCTAAAGTGATTTCTTCAAGCTGAAAAGAAAGGCCACTAATAAGTAATATGAAAGCACATGAAAGTATAAATCTTTTGGTAAAGGGAAATATATAGTCTAATTCAGAATATTGTAGTACTATAAAGGTGGTATGTAAATAAATTGCTTATAACTCTAAAGATAGAAGAAAAATTATTAAAAATAACTATAATTCCATTAACTTGTTAAAGAATACATATTATTAAAATGTAAACTATGACATCAAAGACATAAAATGAGGGAGGATTAGAAGTGCATAACTTTTTTCTGCGACCAAAGTTAAGTTTAGAACAGCTTAAAATAGATTAGTATAACATTAAGATGTTTTACATAAACATCACAATAACTAAACTACAAAGCAAGAGGACCTATAATAGATACCCCTCCCCTAAAAAAGATGAAGAGAAACGAATCATAGTATGTCACTATAGGAAATCATCAAATCACAAAGGGAAATACAGTAGGACCTCTTTAAGTTGGCCACCCAAGGGATAATAATAAGCTAGCCAACATACGACGGTGGTCAACATAAGGAAGTAGACCTATTGTACTGATACATACACGTAGTATATGTCCAAATTAAGAAAATTATGCCAACATAAGAAGGTGGTCAATGTAGGGAGGTGGTCAACTATCAACTATAGAGGTTCTACTGTAACAACAGAGAAGAAAAAAGGGTTATAAAAAAAGAGTCAGAAAATAATTAATAAGATGTCAACAGCAAATATTTTTCTTTTAATAATTACCTTAATAGATTCAATTCTCCAACGAAAGAACATGGAATGCCTAAATGGATTTACAAACAAAACCCACTATAGTAGAACCTCCATAGTTGACCACCTTCCTACAATGACCTTGTCACAGATATGCACCACATGTATGTATTACTATAGTAGCCCTAGTTCCTTATGGTGACCTCCTCTGTATGTTAACCAGTTTGTTAACAGTCCCTTGAGTGGTCAACTCAAAGAGGTTTTACTGTATTTGTTGATAACAAAAGAGTCGCTTCACCTTCAGAAACATGCACTGGGCTGGTTTTCTTACATCGACCCCCTAAGAGTCATGCTGCAAAGAAGCAACAATCTCTCCTCTTTGTCTCACCATCTGCTCAGCAGCTGCGAAGTAGCAACTATGCGGGAGTGCATCTCCATCCATGTTGATTGGTGTCCATATTGGCAGTGCCTGCTGTGATCTCAACTGTCTGGAACACAGCATCCATCCCAATGGCCAGATGGCAAGTGCCAAGATCATTGGGGGAGAAGATGACTTCTTCAACAACTTCTTCAGTGAGATAGGCATCAGCAAGCATGTGCCCAGGGTAGTGTTTATACACTTGGAACTCACAGTCATTGATGAAGTTCACACTAGTACCTACCACAAGCTTTTCCACACTGAATAGCTCATCACAGAAAAGAAAGATGCTGCCAATATCTATGCCCATGGGCACTATACCATTGGCAAGGATATCATTGACCTCGGCTTGGACCAAATTCCTAAGTTGGTTGACCAGTGCACAGTCTTCAGGGCTTCTTGGTTTTCCACAGCTTTGATGGAGGAAGTGGTTCTGGGTTCACCTCTCTGCTGATGGAATGCCTCTCTGTTGATTATGGCAAAAAGTCCAAGCTAGAATTCTCCATTTACCCAGCCCTCCAAGTTTTCAAAGCTGAAGTTGAGCCCTACAGCTCCATACTCACCACCCATACCACCCAGGAGCACTCTAATTGTGCCTTCATGGTAGACAATGAGGCCATTTGTGACATCTGTAGTAGAAACCTTGATATTGAGCACCCAACCTATAATAACTTGAATAGGTTGATAAGTCAAGTTGTGTACTCCATCACTGCTTCCCTCAAATTTGGTGGAGCCCTGAATGTTGACCTGAAAGAATTCCAAACCAATCTGGTACCCTATCCCCACATCCACTTCTCACTGGCCATATATGTGCCTGTGATCTCTGCTGAGGAAACCTACCATGAACAGCTTTTTGTGGCAGAGATCACCAATGCTTGCTCTGAGCTAGCCAACCAGATGATGAATTGTGACCCTCACCATGGAAAATACATGGATTGCTGCCTGTTGTACCGTGGTGATGTGGTCTACAAAGATGTCAATGCTGCCACTGACACCATAAAAACCAAGCATACCATCCAGCTTGTAAGCTGATTTCCCACTGGCTTCAAGTTTGGTATCAATTACCAACCTCCCACTGTGGTATCTGGTGGAGACCTAGCCATGGTACACAGAGCTGTGTGCATTCTGAGCAATGCCATAGCCACTGCTGAGGTATAAGCTCACCTGTACCACAAGTGTGACCTGATGTATGCTAAGCATGCCTTTGTTCGCTGGTATATGGGTGAGGGCATGAAAGAAGGAGAGTTTTCTGAGGCCCAGGAGGACATGGCTGCCCTTGAGAAGGATTATGAGGAGGTTGGTGTGGATTCTCTTGAAGGAGAGGGTAAGGAAGAAGAAGAGGAATACTAAAGTTAAAATGTCACAAAGGTACTGCTTTTACAGTGATGTATATTCTATTCTAAATATTGAAAAGTTGTGGTCTGATCCTTTAATTTGTATGTAGAGGTGTAGGCTCTCATATACAATTACTGATCTATGCTTTAAAACATGAATGCTTCGTACAGACCCAAGCTGTCCCTTTCTCTGTGGGTTTTGAATAACGTCTTCCCTTTCTTAAAAAAAAAAAAAAAAAAAAAAAAAATGCATCACTTGAAAATGAAGGAATGAAAAAAATACTCCATGTAAGTGGAAACTAAGAGAAAGCAGAGATAACTAAATTTAGATGTTGGATAACAGATGTTAAGTCAAAGACTGTCAGTAGAGACAGAGAAGGCCATTATATAATGATAAAGGGGTCTAATCATTAAGAGAATATAAAAAATTATAAATAAATATGGAGTCAACAAAAGAGAAAATATGTATATAATACAAACATTACCAGACCTGAAGAGAGAAATAAATAATAATACAACAAGATTTTAGTACTTTAGTACTTCAAAGTCAACAATACAATGATCATCCAGAAAAAAAGTCAATAACCAAACAATGGACTTGGTCTATACCTTACACCAAATGGATGTAACATACATATTCAGATCATCCCATCCCGCACAAACAGAATACCCATTCTTGTAAAGAACACATGGAACATTTACAGGATAGATCATCTGCTACAAAACAAGTCATACTAAATTTAAGTAGAAACCTCCTCATGTATCTTTCTGACTACAATGATATAAAACTATAAATTAGCAGTAGGAATAAAACTGGAAATACTCAAATAAGTGGAAATTAAACAGCAAGCTCCTGCATAATGAATGAGACAAAGAAGTAATCAAAAAGAGGAATTTAAAAGATATATTAAGACAAATGAATTTGTAAGAACATATCAAAACCTTTGGGGTATAGCAAACACATTCTAAGTGGGAATGATAAATGTCTGTATCAAACAAAGAGACAAAAAAACCCTCAAATAAACAAACCTGACATTAAACTTCAAATAACAACAAAAAGAACAATAGAAAGGTGAAAGAGGCAAGATGGACGAATGAAGCCAGCTTTCAGCTGAGGCTCAAGTCCAGACGGAGAAATAATGGCCAAAAACAACCCAATAAAGTGGAAGATGGGGAGCTGAGCTAAGAAAGAGGATCCATAGGTCCACACCACCCCTGCTGAGGCAAGCTGGGACTTCAAGGAAACAAATTTCAGGTACAAAACCCATCCCAAAGAAGACAGGAATCCTTCCCCTCCCCACTCCCTCCTTCCCATGAGAGTGGCTTGAGGCAAGTAGAGAACAGGACATTTTGTTTCACCAAAGGGGAAAGAATGACTGAAGGCCAGAACTCCCTCAACAGAGAGATATCGCTGCAAGCCCGGGCAGTCTCTTGCCTGGGCCAAAAGTTGATCTAATATTCTCCCTACCTTCCTGAACTCCCAATCCGCCTGTCTCCCCTCTCCTGGTAGTCTGGAAGACTACCTCCTAAAAAATCCAGAGTGTTTGGCAGAGTTTTGCTAGGGCAGGGCATCTCATGAGCTATGGGGCAGTTGTGCTGAAACAACTTTAATAGAGGCATGGAGTCACAAGGGGAGAGAGACTTGCCCCATGTTTGAAACAGCATAGTGTGGGACCCATGCCACCAAACACCAGGGACCACACTGATGCCAGTGGCACCCCACCTGCTTCTGCTACCTGCTAACTACCTCCCACTGGCTACCTGGCTCCCCGCCTAGATCCTGAGACCCTGGCCCATGGCCAGAGACTCTGCCCTCCAGCTCCCTGCCCAGCTCCCTGCCAGGTTCTTGTGACTTACGGACTGCTGTCAGCGACTCCCGCCCAGCTCCTGTCACCCACAGCCCTCAGCTGATAATACCCACTGCCCACCCCTGCTTCTGCCACCTGCCACCCACAGTAGGCAGCTCTGTACTCTGGCTCCCCACCCAGCTCCTGTGACCCTGGGTGCCAGTGGCAATGCTCTCCAGCTCCCCCCACACTCCTGTAACCTGCACATAGCACTACCCCAGACCAGTAGCACCACACCCGACAGTGGCAGTGCTACCCCTGACGGTGGTGGCAGTTCCATGATCCCTCCCACTGGGGTCAAATTTGGGAGAGAAACCTCCCCAATCCTATGGAATGTGGGGGGAACCTAACCTAACCTGCAGGGGTTCCAGAGGTGGAGTTTGGTCAAGGCAGAGGTATGGTCTCTGAGGAAGAGAATGACACTCCTCCACGATAACCCCTGGCTGGGCACAGACACAGGTGAAACACTCCCCAATTTCCAATGATCACCGGAGGAAATCAGGCCTGAATTAGTCCTTCCTGTAGGTCACACAGTAAGACATCCCTGTCAGGGAGGTATTGCCTCCTCCTTGACTTGGGTGCAAATCCCTGGTGCACTTGAGTATTACAGAGTGCTGGGCTGCAGCCCTGTGGAGTAACCAGTGACTGGGGATGACGGTGACACAATGTGGGAAGAGAGGCCCAGCCCCCCAGAATAATTATTTTGCTTGGTGGGCCTTTCTGACTCAGTGGAACACTGGATCAAGTCAAACAAGAGCTGCCAGTGAAGCCCTGCTGTCCAGTTGCTAGAGACCTTTTGAACTCTCCTACTTGATCTGTGTTTGTGCTGACTAAGACAAAGGGTTTGGAACTCTTGATTGTGGCTAATCAGCCAGGGACTCCCCCAAGGTTATACCCTGGTTGTGATTAGAGGGAGGGTTTGATTCTACTCTCCCAGTTATTGCCAGTGGGGGGCAGGGTGTCTTAATTGCTTGTATTCCTCCTCAGCTGAGATTTCAACCCAAAATCACTGATCCACTAGGACTGGTTAGAGTCTAGCTAAATACAAGACACACCCGATCATACCAAGTGGGTTCCCAGAGTCTCAGGCTATAGTACCAAATAGGACTTTGGTAAAGTTGTAGGAAAAAAAGCCACAGTCACCAGTCCCAGCACTCTGGTAAAGGGCTGATTAATTACATTTCCAGGAGCCCTCAATTTAATTCCAGCAGCCTCTCTAAACAAATGGTGAAAAATAACCATGGGGCAGAATAAGCAAAAAAACTCAAGCAACATGTATAACCAGAGTAGATCAACTCCCCCAAGGTACGACAAAAGAGATGCAACAGAAGATCCTATTCATAAACAAATGGCTGAGATGTCAGAAATTGAGTCCAGAATTTGGATAGCATATAAGATTAACAGAATTGAAGTTAAATTGGAATTAGAAGTTCAAGGAGTAATTCAAAAGTTGGCTCAAGAATTCAATGAATTCAAAGATAAAATTATCAAAGATTTTGACAAATTGAGACAAGAAGTTGCATCCCTCAAAGACCTGAGAAATACAGTAGAATCTCTCACTAATAGGATGAAGCAGTCAGAAGAAAGAATCTAGGACATTGAAGACAAAGCTTTTGAACACTCTAAAATGCTCAAAAACAAAGAGAAATGGAGAGCACAGATGGATCACTCCATGAGAGTTGTGGAGCCACTCCAAAAAAGCAAACATCCTCCTTATTGGAATTCCTGAAGGTGATGAGAAAGATCTGAAAGGCACAGATGCTCTACTTCAAGAGATTTTAGAGTAAAACTTTCCAAACATGGCAAGAGATACTGAAATTCAGATAGCAGACAGTTTCTAAACTCCAACATTACTCAATCAAAATAAAGCACCCCTTAGACACTTTGTAATTACCTTTGCCAAAGTTAATATGAAAAAGAAAATCCTGCAAGCAGCCAGACATAAGAAAATCATAACCTACAAGGGGAAGAATATTAGAATGACTGTGGATCTTTTCCTGCTGAAACTTTTCAACCCAGGAGAGGATGGTCATCAACCTTCAATATCCTAAAACAAAACAACTTTCAGCACAGGATCTTCTGACCAGCTAAATTGAGTTTCATTTATAATGGAGAAGTCAAATACTTTAATGACATTCACACATTGAAGAAATTTGCCATAACTAAACCAGCTCTTCAAGATATTCTCAGACCCACCCTCCATTATAAATACCGCAATACTCTACCACTTGAAACTCACTCAGACATTATTAATCAAAAATCAACTTCCACGGTGGCAAAAGGATTAAAATGGCCACTGGTCTTTCAAAAAAATTCATACCCAAAATACTACCAGGCTCATCAACACTCTCATTAACATAAATGTCTTAAATCGTCCCCTAAAGAGACACAGGTTGGCTGACTGGATACAAAAATCTCAGGCCAAATATCTGATGCATACAAGAATCTCATCTTAAAGGATAAATATAGATTCAGGGTGAAGGGATAGACAACTGAAATAAGCAGGGATTGCAATTTTATTTCCAGATACATTAGGCTTTAAACCAACAAAAATAAGGAAAGACAAGGATGGTCACTTCATATTTGTTAAGGGAAACACTCAAAATGATGAGCTATCAATTATTAGCATTTATGCACCCAAACAAAATGCTCCTCAATTTATAGGAGACACCTTAACAGACATGAACAATGTGATACCTTCTAACACCATAAAACTCAGAGATTTTAACACACCTTTAGCAGTGTTGGATAGATCCTCCAAGAAGAAACCAAGCAATGAAATTATGGACATAAACTTCACCATACAACAATTGGATTTAATAGACATCTACAGAACATTTCATCCTAACAAAATTGAATACACAGTCTTCTCATCAGCCCATGGAACATCCTCAAATATTGATCACATCTTAGGTCATTAGGCTAACCTCAGCCAATTTAAAACAATAGAAATTATTCCTTGTATTTTCTCAGATCATCAAGGAATAAAAGTTGAACTCACTAATAACAAGAGCCTGCATACACATACAAAGACATGGAAACTAAATAACTGTATGCTAAAAGATAGCTGGGTGAAAGAGGAGTTTAAGAAGGAAATTACCAAGTTTTTGAAACAGAATGATAATGAATATACAAATTATCAGAACCTCTGGGATATTGCAAAGGCAGTCCAAGCCTTCCTTAAGAGAATGGAAAGAGTGGAAGTCAACAACTGAATGGGACATTTTAAGCAACATAAAAAGGAAGAACATGCCACCTGCAAACCCAGCAGAAAAATATTAGAGCTGAATTAAATAAAATAGAAAAAACTAATTATTCAAAAGATCAATGAATCAAAAAGTTGGTTTTTTGAAAAGTTTAGCAAAATTGATAAATCTTTGCCTAGCTTAAACAGAAATAGAAAATTAAAATCCCTAATTCCATCAATCAGAAATGACAAAGGGGAAATAACAACAGACACCTCAGAAATAAAAAAAAAAAAAAATACTTAATCAATCTACAAAAATTTCTATTCACAGAAATAAGAAAATCTGAAAGAAACTGACCAATATTTGAAAGCACACTACCTTTCTAGACTTACCCAGAAAGAATCAGAAACGTTGAACAGAATTATATCAAGTACTGAAATAGCATCAAGTACCCGAAATCTCCCAAAAAAGAAGAGTTTGGGACCAGAGAGCTTCACATCAGAATTCTACCAAACCTTTAAAAAGGAACTAATACCTATACTGTATAACCTTTTCCAAAGCATAGAAAAAGAAAAAATACTTCCCAAAACATTCTATGAAGCAAATATCACCCTGATCTCCAAAACAGGAACAGATCCAACAACAAAAGAAAATTATAGACCAATATCTTTAATGAATATAGATGCAAAAATATTCAATAAGTTCCTAGGAAACAGAATGCAGCAATACAATCAACAAATTACATACCATGATCAAGCTGGTTTTATCCCAGGGTCTCAAGGATGGTTCAATATACATAAATCTATAAATATAATACATCACATAAACAAAATAAAAAACAAAGAATGTTGTGTTTCTCTCAATAGATGCAGAAAAAGCTTTTGACAATACCCAGCATCCTTTCATGATCACAACACTTAAGAAAACTATTAATAGTATAGAAGGGACATTTCTTAAACTGATAGAGGCCATCTACAGCAAACCCACACCCAATATCGTATTGAATGGAGTTAAATTGAAATCATTTCCACTCAGATCAGGAACCAGACAAGGCTGCCCTTTGTCTCCACTGCTCTTTAACATTGTAATGGAAGT
>CAUYPK010111396.1:0-47555 GCA_963574355.1 Loris lydekkerianus | reverse complement strand
TGATATTAGGGATTTTACTTTTCTGTTTCTGGTTAGGTTGGCCAAAGCTTTATCAATTTTATTAATCTTTTCAAAAAACCAACTTTTTGTTTCATTGATCTTCTGAATGTTGCAATTTTCTTTAATTCTGCCCTAATTTTGGTTATTTCATTCTTCTGCTGGGTTTGGGGTGGGAATGTTCTTCCTTTTTTAGTTGCTTGAGATGATTCATTAAGTTATTGGTTTCCTCACTTTGTTTTCTTTATGAAGGCTTTCAATGCCATAAATTTCCCACTTAGGACTGCGTTTGCAATATCCAACAGGTTTTGATAATTTCTGTCCTTCATCATCATTTTGTTCCAAAAATTTGCACTTGTTTTCGTGTTTGTATTTGCTGTAGATCAGTTGAAAAAATGGCCTCTAACAGTTTAAGAAATTCCCTTCTATGTCTATGTTCTTAAGTGTGACAGAGTCTTACTATGTCACCCTTGGTAGAGTGCCATGGTGCCACACCTCACAGCAACCTCCAACTCTTGTGCTTAAGTGATTCTCTTGCCTAAGCCTCCCAAGTAGCTGGGACTACAGGTGCCCACAACACCCAGATATTTTTTGGTTGCAGTTGTCATTGTTGTATGGCAGCCTCAGGCTGGATTCAAACCCACCAGCCCCAGTGTATGTGGCTGGCCCCCTAGCCACTGAGCTACAGGTGCTGAGCCTGATTTTTTGTTTTTAATTTCATTTAGTTCTATTCTAATTTTGGTTATTTCTTTTCTTCTACTGGTTTTGGGGTTGTATTGTTCTATACTGTAAATCTATAGTGATCAAAACACATGGTATGGGCACAAAAATAGAGAGGTAGATATGTGGAACAGAATAGAGAACCTAGAGATGAACCCAAGCACAAATTGTCATCTGATATTTGATAAACCTAACCAAAACATGCATTGGGGAAAATATTCACTATTTAACAAATAGTGCTGGGAGCACTGGTTAGTGACCTGTGGAAAACTGAAACTGGACCCTCACCTTTCACCACTAACAAAAATTTATTCTCACTGCATTAAACTTAAGACATGAAACTATAAAAATACTAGAAGAGAGTTCAAGGAAAATGCTTAAAGAAATTGGCCTGGGAAAATATTTTATGAGGAGGACCCCCATGGCAATTGAAGCAACACCAGAAATATTTTATTGGGATCTTGTCGAGCTAAAAAGCTTCTGCACAGGCATAGACACTGTAAGTAAAGCAAATAGACAGCCTTCAGAATGGGAGAAGATTTTCGCAGGTTATGTTTCCAACAAAGGTTTGATAACTAGAATTCACAGAGAACTCAAACTAATTAATAAGAAAAGAACAAATAATACCATTATTCTGTGGGCAAGAGACTTGAACAGAAAATTTTCTGAAAAAAAAAATGAATGGCCAATAAACAAATTAAAAAATGCTCAAGATCTTTAATCATCAGAGAAATGCAAATCAAAATCACTTTGAAATATCACCTAACTCCAGTAAGCCCACATCACAAATTCCAAAACTACAGATATTGATGTGTATGTGGAGAGAAGAGAACACTTCTACACTGCTGGTCGGACTGCAAACTAATACAGATTTTTTATGAAGAAGTTTGGAGGATTCTCAAGGAACTAAAAGTTGACCTACCATTCGATCCTGCAATTTCTCCACTAGGTATCTGCCCAGAGAATCAAAAATCATTTCACAACGAAGTTATTTGCACCAGAATGTTTATTGCATCCCATTCATAATTTCCAAGTCATGGAAGCAGCCCAAATGTCTATCAAACCATAAATGGATTAAAAAATTGTAATATATATGTATACACACACACACACACACACACACACACACACACACCATGGAATACTATGCAGCCATAAAAATGATGGAGACCTTACAGCTTTTATGTTTTTCTTGATGGAACTGAAACACATTATTTTTAGTAAAGTATCTCAAGAATGGATAACAAAGAATCCAATGTACTCAATACTATTATGAAACCAATATCTCAACACCTAAACATCTATATGAATGATACAACAGAACTATAGTCCAGAAAGAAAGAGGGGAGAGGAGAGAGAGGGTAAGGGAGGAGGAGGGGAAAGGAGTGAGAGATGAGGGGGAGGGGAGCGGAGGGGAGGAGGAAGGTGGGAGGAGGGAGGGCATTTGGTGGGACCTCACCTACTATGCATAATGTAAGGGTACATCTCAAAACTACTAAGAGTATAGTATAAATATCTTACCACAACAAATAAGTGAGATGATGTATGATGGTTATGTTTATGAATCTGATTTAACCATTCCACATTGCATATCAAATCAGCACATTGTACCCCACAATTGTACACAGTTATGATTTAATTTAAAAAATTACATCAAAAAAGATTTGGAAAAGATTTAAATAATGACTACTGTATTCTAGCTTTTGGTTACAATGTGGAGAGTTGTGGAAAACAGTATATCTTTTGAAATAACTACAAAATGGATAAAGTAATAAAAGTCAAATATTCTTAAATGTAAAAATAGAATTTAATTTATCTCATTCCAGGAAGGTAATGAACCTAATGGTCAGGTTTTATTTTCATGTCTAATTAGTACACTGCATATGGTCATCAAGACAACCATTTGCTTATGTGTTTGTCTATTCTTACTATATCTTTAGAATTAAATTTGTCCCTCTCATTTGCCAAGAAAAATTAAACATCATTTGATACCTTTTCAAAATTTGAATTTATTAATAAAATCATATAAATATTAAAGGATAATCTTTCTTTCTGCAAACTAATTCTCTAAAAATGGGGAATTTTATATCACATATTTTCCCACTGACTTATGAGACTAACTAACTTGTAAGGAAATTCAGTCTTTTTTCGAAATTAAAAAAGAATCAAAGAATAAATATGATTTGTATAAAAAAGTCAAGGAGAACAAAAATACTAGAAAAATATACAACTCACCTGAATATTATCAACTACTTTAATATAATCAAACTCAAAAAAAATAACCTCAACAACACTTAAATATTAAAATCCACTTTATATCAATCATAAATTAGCCATGAACAATAGCACTAAAGAGATTATGATTTATGCTGAATATACAGAATGTGTGAGGATCTTAATCTATTGGAATTGCATATTTATGACAAGATAGTTATGACCAATCTATCATCTACTTGCCAAATAAAAGCACCTTCTTACTTTTTAATTTCACTAAAGAGATGTTATTCTGAGTGCATTAATACACTACACTTACATTTTGAAGGTAAAAATATGTATGTGAACGATAAAAATTCTAAAATGAATTAACATAGCATATGATATAATGCCTTTAGAGTCACTTCAGATACATAAAAATATCCTATTAACAGTAAAGAAAAAATTAGGGACTACATAAGAAAAAATATTTTCAGTTAAATAAAAGGAAAATAACAATGAAATCTTCCTTTAGAAGAAGGGCCCTTGAGGTGAACAGTGAAATGATAGTTGGAAGAAAATCAGATATACTCTATGACAGTGATCATATTTTTTTTTTTTCAAGTGCTAGATAAGACAGTAGGAAAGATCTTGATAAATTCTTAACATTTCGACTTGAAAGTAGACTGCCCATTGGGGTGGGAAAGAAACTTCTCTTCATGGAGTGAACATATTTATGTAGCCAGTTACAGTGGAAATTTATCATATTCTAAAGTGTCCTCAGATTTCCCAAAGGCTGTAGGCCTGTTTGAGCTGCCCAACTTGTCTGTATTAAAATGGTAAATCAAGAGAATATGTTTATACTCCTGTGTTTCAATTTCTCAGCAACCACAGGTTAAAATACTATATTGGCCATGTTACTAGGCTAAGAAGTTCTGGGCAAATTGCTTCTGTGCTATATCCAAATAAAACAATTACATTTATAAAGACAAGTATAAAGATAATTATTTACATGTTGTTTTGCATTCATTCCTAACTTTAGTAGAAATTTTAAAATTGTTCATTTCATTTTTGTGATGTTTATGATCTTTCTCTTTTTGGTGATTACCTAAGTTTCAAATTTCTAACTCACCATAAACAACATTTAAAGTTCAATGGAAATCAACTTCAAGAAATTTCTAGAGTCTCATCTCCTCAGTATGATTGCCCTGTAACATGAGCATAGCATAAATTTTTCTCTTTTGAGTTAGTATTTGATTCACTATAGGAGTCAAGTTTTTTGTTTTTTATTGTTTTCTGTTATTTTTTATGTCTCTTGGTAGTAAAATATGTTAATAGCTGCAAAAAGCTGGCAGCAGGTTTTGGAATGTAATAGTATGAAGCTATCATCAAAATTGCAGCAAGACAAAGATACTAAACCTTTAAAATCTTGTATGACCTTGGAAAATTTGGAGGATGCTTAGCTTGGAACACGGGAATGAAAAAATGCAGTATTTTACAAACAAGTGTTTTAAGTTTCTTTGTAAGCCTAAAGATCCAAATAAGATTAAGATAACATACTTTTGAAATACATACTAATCCATGAGTGAGACAAATCCATAAAAAATGAATATCTTAAAATATATGTCATATTTTAGAAATATAACGATTTACCGAACAACTGACTATGTCAAGAAATAATCTGGGCATGTTCTTGTAAACCTTTGTGCATTCATTACAACCCAGTAAGAGAGAGTGGCCATGAGAAACTTACACATGTAGCAGATCCAGAGTCAAAGGGACTTCAGTTAATGTTGGCTATGGCATAGATGCTCCCTAAAAGCATCTTAATTGATCATACAGACAATCTGCTTTCCATCCTTAATTTTTCAGACTGAGTTGGCATTATCCAAATTTTTGTTCTTGTTTAATTCAATATATAACTCCCAACAATATTTGTAACAAAATCTTTATTTAAAAATTATTCACTTTGTGACTACTGTTTTTGAAATGTCTGAATAAGTAAAGAACTAATGTTCTTAGAAATTGAAGAGAAATTTTGTTTAATATAATGCATTTACTTCTAATGCAAAGTTACAAAAACCATGAAAGAAAACAAATTTACACTTTTCACAACATTTTGTACCACTACATGAACTAAACCTTCAGTCATCTACTTATTTATAATGTGAATAAAATTAGACTAAGACTGTAAGCATAATAAATAAGAGGATATTTGATAGAATCATTTTCTTAAATTATTTTAATATGCAAAAAATTTACTCTATAAACTATGAGTGCTCAAAAACAAAGCAAGAAGAGATTTTTATCATCTTATTTTACATTATTCTGTAAAACTATATCATTATTTATTTTTTTAGCATCTTTGTGGTTATTTGCATCTTCAAGGCACTAGACTATTGTTTCCTGAAGATTTTTGAGTATGTAACTCTACTGAAATAATCTGTTAAACATGCAATCCCCAAATAAGAGAACATATATGTAATATATGCATATAGTATCAATTAATATGCTATTTTAATACATCTTAATCTTCTAATCATAAACATTATAAACAGAAGTTATAATGTTTACTTTCTACTTCACTCGGTCATTTTGTGTAACTCTTCTGGTCTATGGATCTGATTAATAGTACTATAGTAAATAAGTAATGCTTGTGACTGCAATACACAAATGAACTAAATCTTAATGTAGAGATAAAAGCAGAACAACAAAATGAACATTATTTAATAATTTACTAACACTACTCTTTTCGAACACTGACTTGGGGAATACATCACTTCAACTTTTCTATAACATTATTTTCTATCATATTGCTGGCACATGCATGGCAACTGAAGCACGGACACAGACCATGAAAATATTTTTTAATTTTATTTTTTGTTGGACCATAAATGACCATAGCTATGCCATATCTGCACCCACATAATGTTATAACTTTAAAATTAAAATGATTCACCATAGATACATGTTGAAGGGAAAATATAATGAGAGCAATTTATCAAAATAAAATAACTTACAGACTTATTAATCTTTCTAGAAGAGATCAAGAGATCATTAATCTTTAATGGTAATATGACAAAGATAATGATGTTTATCTAAATTTTGTTTATCAATTTCTTGAATTGCTTATCAAGGAATCTATTTCTCTGGGTTCTAAAAACATAGCTGCTTTATCTTTTTTTTGTCATTCTATTTAATTGTAATCCTATAATTTAAGGCAAATATTGTCTCTTGCATGGCAATGCAAAATTTCTGGTAAGAGTAATCCATAAAAGGATATTAAAAATATTTATAGTGAACCCATGAGTACCAATAATACAACAAGTAGAAGCCTGAGATGCATAATTAGCACAAATAATTTATAATAATCTCTCTCTGTTTTTCTACATGCAAAGCAGTCAGAATAATAACCATCAAACTATAAGGCATTAAAAATTATTTCAATATTTAAAAATCAGAAGAAAATCACAAATGAACAGTGAATTTCTCTATATTTGTCAATATTGTCATGATCATATACTTAATGAAAATGAAATTTAATTTTGATAGGTGCTTACCCCAGTTTCTCACTAAAAGAGTGATATTTGGCATATAATTATTTAGATATACTATTTTAATGGTGATTTACATTTTATTATCTTAGAACATTAATTTTCATTTTGCAAGTTTCCTTTAGTCACTGTTTGCTCACATTTAATTCTATTATTTTCTTACTAGATGACTCTTCCTAATTTTTAAGATTCCATTAAGGAGACTTTAAAAATATTGGTGTCTTTTTACTTGTTTGAGGAATACCCTAATTTTGATTATAAATTTCCTTATTATCTATTTTCAGGTAAAAAGTTGATTGTTATACATATCTAAACTTTTAAAAATATATCTTTATTTCAGTATATATATATTTCTAAAGGAGATTTTATAAAAAATATAGTTTCAATACCATTATCACATACAAAAATTAACAATAGTTTTTACTCTTAAACAAGTATAATTTAGCATTGATTTCTCCAAATAATTATTTTTGATGGTTTGTTTCTTACTATCAAGGCTGAAATTAGGTACATTCCTTGTGCTTGCTTCATATGTTTTATTTTCTTAAAAAAATATTTAATAGGTTTTTCAAGCGTCTTATCACAGAGATGGCAATATATGTAACTCAGAAATACACAACCATCGCCTTCCACGGTCAAGTTAAAATCTCATATATTTCCCCTATTTCCATAGTTGTAAAGCTCACATCATATACCCAACTCATTCACCCTAAATACTTAATTATTCTTCCTGAAAGTATCCGATGCTGCAAAACACTAAAAGCAAACTACCATATAAAGAAAGTGCAAAGTTAAAAAAGCAAATATGTGGAAAACACCCTTTCCCTTACTGCACCACACAAACAGCATGTTACTTTTGCTCAACCTAGATCGTCTTTAAAAAACTATTTTAATGTAATAGACTTAACAAAAGCCAAAAAACTCTTTAATATATATCTTAAAAGCTCCTTACTATTTAAAAATGAATGCTTAAACAAAAGACAATGTATTTTATAATTACATAAGTTGGAAGAGCCTTGTATTGGAGCCTTCTGTAAAATAAACGAGACAAGAAGCTCATAGAGGATTTATTGTCAAAAGCAGAATTTCTTCAGAAAGGTAAGAAAGAGGCAGTGTTTCTTTTGTAGACCTCTTTTAATATATAAATACATAAATTTACATTTATATAAATATAAAATTATATATAAAAATATATAAAGGGCTACGTTGGCCCCCAACATCTTCTATGTTCTCACATCTTTTTTTTCTTTTTTTGTAATTGTGGAGGATGCCCAGACACTTTTTCCCTATAGTACTAGGCAGTCTAGGCTTCCCTAAATATATAACATCATTTAACATTTCCTCCTTCTTCTGTACTTCCTATAAAATTTTAATTATATCCAAAGGCTTCTGTTATGACAAGGTGCTTCAAGCTTAAAGTGTCTATTTACTTATTTATATTTATGTTTCCCTTTGCTTATATAAATGACAAA
Organism: Loris lydekkerianus; assembly: GCA_963574355.1. Taxonomy (NCBI): domain Eukaryota; kingdom Metazoa; phylum Chordata; class Mammalia; order Primates; family Lorisidae; genus Loris; species Loris lydekkerianus. The sequence goes on along the minus strand of CAUYPK010111396.1, from coordinate 39,619 downwards.
ATTCTACACATAATTTTCCCACTTAGCAATATCCATGGGGATGACTTAATAAGCCAATTACATTTAATTTCTGCAGAAAATTACAAAGAAAGGACCCATAAAGCAATAGGCTCTTAGTTTGTTGTTGTTCTATTTTTTGGGGGAGTGGGGTTTGAAGCAGTCTCACTTTGTCATCCTCAGTAGAGTGCTGAGGCACCACAGCTCACAACCACCTCAAACTCCTGAGCTCAAGTGCTCTTCCTGCCTCAGCCTCCTGAGTAGTTGGGACTACAGGTGCCCACCACAACACCAGGCTATTCTTCGTTCTGTTTTGTTTAGACAGGTCTCTCTCTAGCTCTGGCTGGTTTTGAACTCTTGAGCTCAGGCAATCCCCCCATCTTGTGCTCCCAGAGTCCTAGGGCCACTTAGTTTTTGAATGTTACTAATCACCTGAGGCTTTTATGTATAAAGGTTAGTATGGCTGAATAAAAAAAGCCTGGTTCACCGTATGTTTTCTTAAGTGCCTTGTGTAAGTTGTTTGCTTATCACTGGCAAAAGTCATTGCTAACCTGATTCTTGCTTTTCAAACTGTCCATTTATAAGTGACCTTGTATTTTTGGCTACATACATAAAGACTTGTTTTAAGTCTATATTTTAATGGCTGTATGTCTAATATTTTTTGGTCAATATTCCTAGATATGTGGCAAATACTTTGTATGTAGTTTCAAGTTTGCTTGTTTGCTTCAGGAAAATTTTATTCCAATATAGCTTTTTATCCGTATTTCTTTTTTTGGAAAACTCCTATTGTACATATAGCGGGTATTCTTTGCCTCTATTCTATATCCATCTCCAGAATTTAGGAAGTAAGTCTTCACTTTGGAAATAAATATCCCATTAAATCCTTCTTGTTGTTTTTTTTTTTTTTTTTTAACCACAATTAGAATGAAATGAGATAACAAAGCTGGATTGCAGTGATTTGCACAAGAGAGGACGTGTTGGGGGAACATTATCATTATAAAGTTTACAAAATCACAGACAAAAGGAAAATTTATTTATCACTGCCAAGGGCATTTTTCTAAATTATTTTTATTTTTAATTATTATGGCTACATAATAGTTGCTTATTTATACAGAGTTAAAAATTCAATAATCAGAGAAATATGAAAGCAAATATGTAAGGTTATGATATAATAAGAAATAGGTATTGGGTCTTCATTCCTGTCTCCAGGTTCTAACAGAGAGCTCACAGAAGAGAAAGAAGGATTTGTTGTTTGTTTATTTCTTCCCTTTCCTCCTGAGGAGGATCAAAGAGAGTATTTTGTCATTTGTAACAAGTTCCTTTCATTCATGCCAGAGTTTATGTTACGGAGATGACTTTCAGAACGTTCCTAAAGAAGTGAGGGCTGGTTGTCAGGTGAATCTCTTTATGGGGATTTCATTCCATAAGCATGATTAGAGTGTTGGAACTTGGCGTCCCGCATGGCTGAATATTGATCAGTTGCCAATGGCCAATGATTTAATACTAAATAAATCACACTTATGAAATGAAGCCCCCATAAAAATCCAAAAGGAAAGCTTTCGGTTTGTTGAACATAATTATAAAGGTGATGGGAGCCTGTCGTCCCAGGTGAGGACAGGGAAACTCCATGCCCTTTTTCCGTACCTTGCCCTATGTGTGTCTTTTACCTTGCTGTTGCTGAGTTATAAATCCTTTTATGACAAACCAGTAATCTCGTAAGGAATGCATTTTCCTGAGACCTGTGAACCCTTTGCAGCAAAATAATAAACCTGAGAAGGTGGTTGTGGGAAACTCCAATTTATAGTCAAGACAGGCAGAAGTTATAGGTAACATGAAGACCCACCACCTCTGAGTGGTATCCGAAATACAAAAGTAAGGAACAGTCTTATGGACCTGAGCTCTTAGTAGGACATCCAGCTGTCGTTGGAGAATTCATTGATACTGGGAATAAAAACAAACTAACAAAAATCTCACATATCTGGAGTCAAAAGTAAAATATTGAGAATAGTAATCTAGCAAAGAAGAAATAGGTGTTTTTCTCCTTCAAATTGCAATGTATGTTTTATTTTAAAAGAACACTGTATAAAACTGCAAATTTCAAAGAATATTGAGCTGAGTAAGGTAAAAATGTGGATAAGATTTAAGGCTATATTATTAATTTTTTTTACAGTATATTTCAATGATGGTATCTGAGAATCCAATGCCTTGAAATGCCATCTGTATGCATTTTGACATATTTGATCCTTTTTTGATAATTTGGTTAACCTGAAAGTGAAGTACTTTCACTTTCATATGGATTCTTTCTGCTTATTCTTTCTGTGAAAGTAATAGTCTTCTGGCTAGCATATGATTAGTTAGGCAATGTAAAATCTATCTTTCCTCTAAAGTTGCTAGTTTTCATATATGCTGATACTCCACCTATCTTTAGTCAAATCTTCTAGTCATATGTTTTTTTTATCATATTTGCTTTAAAAATCCAAGCATATTTGTGAGAATGTGGGTATGGATGTGAAACACCATAACTATAACAGTAGCACTTACTGGAAATTTATTTTCTTAAAGACTTTAACAAATAACCTGCTTAAATAAATTAATGTTCAACTCCTCTCAACTAATCGATTTGGCAGAATGTAAAAATTTACTTTTCAACACGTGATAAGTCACAAGACCCACTTACCTTTCTTTATAAAAAATATATCTTCAACATAACTAAGATTGAGACATGATAATGGCAGTTTTTATTTTTTTCTTGTGTCTTGAATTTACTTTCTATAAGATATAACCAAAATTCTTTTCAATTATTTAGGCAAACAATAATGATGATAACAATTTTTTGTGTGTATTTGGATCGGGGAAATTACATCTTTAAAGTAATGTTAGGCAGCCTTCAAAAAGTTAACTGTGGTCATAAATAATCTTGTAATTCCCATAGGGATGGGTAATGGTTTCTTATATTTTAGAAATTTTGTATAATAATTATCTAAATATAATTTTAATACCCTGTACTTTAATACTGTTAAAATAGCAAATTCATAATCAGTGTTAGTAACGGGCACAATAAATTATTAGGAATATAGTAACAAACTTACTTGTTAATATTAACATGAACAAGTGACATATTTCTTTACATCTGTGGGAGGGGAGTTTTTTTTTTTTTTAACAGGGATGGTGTATAAAGTAAATAAAATCTTCAAACAACTTTTACGATATGCTCCATTTACCTAATATTCCTCTTATGGAACTGTTTCACAAAATATATCAAATATTTTGTAACTGAATAAACTACCATTGACTAATCTATCATCTATTATGATGTCCTAGAAATTTATGAATAAGTAACATTATCAGGAAACATAGATATATGTTTAGAAATTAATTTTTAATTCCTATGCAATAGGTCTTGGAGACCAATGTTCTCCAATTAATTATCTAAGCATGTCTGTTCTCCATTACATAAAATAGCTGTGTGGTTTATCTGCATTCAGCACCGCTAACAGCATAAAAGAGAGAAGTTCAGAAATACAAACTGCAAAGATAAAACAGAAGTGAGTATGGCATATTAACAGACCCGGGGAGTTTCATAATAAATCCATCTCCAAGATTGATTTCCATAAGTAAAGCAATTTTATCAGGCATGAAACTCGTGGATTATAATGACCTGGGCAAAATTCTGTTAATAGCATATAGATGTTGCATTTTTATTTATTTTAAATAAATGTGCATATATAGTATAAGCTCTTTGACTACGAAATAAAATTGTAATTGAGAGATAAATAGATATTATAATGTGAAATAAGCCCTCCACCTTCCATGAGAGGAATAGACTCCTTAGAGTCCCAATAAAAGACAGGCATTGAACTTAAGGACTAAAGTTTAATTTTATAGTAAAAGAGAAAAGAGAAAGCAGAACTTTTCTAGACCAGACACAAGAGATTCACCACTAAACTGTCAGATCTGAAAACTGGGAAATCTGCTTTAACATCAGATGTGAGGGCGGAGACAAAGATTTCTAATATCACCACCCTGGTGCACCAGTAATAAGATGGGGATCTTGCAGCATCTGTTCAAAGTCTGATGTAATTCTTTTGTGAGTACTCCCTTAGAACAATATAATTTGCTAAAGTATCAACCCTGGAGTGTGCAATTCTTCAGAGAAGATTCAATTTTCCTCTTGGTTATAAAGTCTGAAAATGCCACTGCTAATTACATGGAAATATTAGACACTTCATGAATCAATTTGGTAAAACTGTCTAAATTGATGCAGATGGCTTCGTTTTTCCAACAAATCTAGTTTCTCCAACGAGGGAATCAGAATCTTGACTTCACTTCTGAATTCTGATATCCTCACTTAGGGCATTTCTGGAAAAATACTTTCTCAGACCTTAATTTAGAAATGATTATTTACAGAATGAAAAATGAATAACCAATAAAGGCATCTTTCCCAGAACTAAAAGCTGCTAGTAATGTCAAGGAAGCTATGACAAAAAAATCAGAGTAAATGTATAACCAATACATTAAGAGTAATTTTAAATTCCTTAAAAATTTATACTCCTTTGATAAATACGTTACATTGATAAGATGCTATAGATGTCCTTGTGCCTTAACTTCTTATGAAAAATTCCCAGATTTTCTACTGTGAAAATACCTGCCCACACAGACATACGTGAGTCTTCACGGCAGCCTTATTCATAATGGCTGGAACTGGAAGCAACCTAAGTTACCATCAGAAGGATGGATGACACCATGGGTGATGTGGCTGTACAGTGGAAAATGTCTCAGTGGTATGAAAGAACAAACAACTGATACACACAGCTAGGGGACTGACCCTCCGAAGCGTTATGTTAAATGAAAGAACACAGGAACAAGTCTACATGTGATATTGCTTTCTTTTTCTTTTTCATTTTTTAAAATTATAATTTTTTTTTTTTTTTTCAGTTTTTCGCCGGGGCTGGGTTTGAACCTGCCACCTCCAGCATATGGGGCTGGCACCCTACTCCTTTGAGCCATAGGTGCTGCCCCTTAAGATTATTATTAAATCAGCCTTACTAAAGAATGTTTTATAGATAATTAAATTCACCCGCTTTAAGTGTATGGTTCAATAATTGTTTAAATATGCTCGTTAAATGTTATTCTTTTTTTAATTTCAAAATATTAAGGGGGTACAATGTTTGGTTACATGGATCACGTTGGTAATGCTGAGTCACAGCTATCGGTGTGCCCATCACACACAGAGGGAGCACTGTGCTCATCAGGCTGGCTTTTGCTGCCCCCCACTTGATTTCCCCTGAGTTTTACTTCCCTCTGTGCACGCGTGGGCTCATTGGTTAGATCCAATTTAATAGTGAATGTGTATACATGTGGTGTTTATTTTTGTATTCGTAGGATAACTTCTTTAAGAAAATGTTCTCCAGTTCCATCCAAATTGTAGCATCATCATATCTCACTTCAACCTCAACTCCCAGGCTCAACCAGTTTTCCTTCCTCCGCCTCTCAAATAGCTGGGACTACAGCAACTCTACTCCAAGCTAATTCATTCTGTTTTGTGTAGAGACAGGGTCTTGTTCTTGTTCAGGTTGGTCTCAAAATCCTGGCCTCTAGCAAGCCTCCTATTCAGCCTCTCAGAGAACTAGGATTACAATCCTAAATCACCACATCTGGGCTGGATCTTTATACTATATAACTTCATTTGAAGGGAAAAAAACAGGTGAAAATAACAGAGAGCAGATTAGTGCTCACCAGACAGTGGAGGGGAAGGGAGAACCTGAGGGAATTTTTTAGGTATAAAATATCCATTATCTTCCTTGTGATAATTGTTATTGTGAACATTTAAATGCTTAAATGATAGATTTTATAGATGTAAGTTATACATTAATACAAGTGATGTTAAAAATGTAATGATCTGGCCCTGGTGGTTTTCATGAAACCAGTGGTTTAGGAGGGAACATATACATCAAGGTGGCATCTTTGGATTACAATTTACCTAGTAATTTATTACAGTAATGTGAAAAGAAATTCTTATTTAGATGTGCAGTTAAAGATACTTTTATCAATTTCCTAACCTATAAAACTATATAGAAATGAAGAAATGAAAGAAACTCTCTCCTTCTAAAAAGTAAACACTGGACTCCAGAGACTCAAAGATTTTCCAGGAGAGACCATGCTCCTAGTATTCTACTGAGGACGGGGCTGTCTGGAAGAGAAGTGATGGGCTTGCTTCTCTGCCTGTGTCTCAGTACGTGCAAAGCATTGTCAAACCCCAGTGGACAGGCTGTTGACCTAGGCACCCTGGGTACCAGGTGCTTTGCTCCCCTTTTCCATCCTAGGTGTCCATCATTAACAAACAGGAGAGAGGATGAACAGCAACATTTTCATAGACGTAAAATATGAACCACTCAATTTTTTATGGAGGCCACGTCGTAATGAAGAACCATGCTCAGTTCAATCTTCTGTAATAGATCCGATAAGTAATTCCATGATATTTAAAGAAATCTAAATCCATTTTCTACTTATTCAACTTGGGTTGCAATAGTTTAAGAACTGCCAAAAGAAAAGTTAGCAAAGTCTGTTTCTTTCAATGTTGTGGTTATTTGATGTTAGTTGGCTACTTAAAACGAGCTGATTTCATGATAGGGCCTTCATGTTCATCTTTAGGTTGTTTAATGTTCCCTCGTAATTATACAGGGATCTCAGGAAAATTACTATCCCTTGGACAACAATACATTCAGACTATAGAAATAAATGAATTAAACTAATACCTTTACATCATCTGCCAACTGTAAGATTGCATAAACCAATGTACTATGTGCTATGTGTATTATGATATAAAAGTATATTTGGTAACCTCAGATCAGATGTATGAAAGTAATGCAGGTCTATAATCATCCTTATAATATTCTAAAACTTCAGTTTAATTGTTAAGTTTAATGCTGAAATTTAATTCTTACGTCTCACCTAGATCATTACGTTAAAGCTATAGAATAGAACTGGGAATAGTTTTGCCCTACTCAGATTGTGAAATCTCCCTTTAAAGAAATAATAACAATCATATTAAAGATTTGCATGTGCTATCTTTGCATGGGTATTGTTATTAAATAAAGTGTGCATAAAACTTTTAACCTAAAATTTATAGAATTGGAATCCTGAAAAGACTAACCCACACAGGTAGGATTCATGGCTCACCATTTCAATTCATGGCTCACCATTTTATTCTGCACTACTTATGTTCCTGTGTGGGTAGAAGTGACTACTGACTTGATTGAAGCAGATCTGATATTGGTAGTGTCACTGCAAAAATAAACACCCCTCTCCCGGTCAAGAAAATAAAAAAAAAAAGTCATTGGGTGTTTTCAGACTCCAGGAAAAATAATTCTGGCTTTTCATTATTTAACTCAAAATGTTTTTAAGATGAAAAGAAGATAATCAAGACTGAAGAAAACATTCCATAAAAATGCTTAATGACATAAATAAAATACTGCAAAGCATACAAAAGAGCAAACAGAAAGTCCACTGCTGACAAAGAGGAAGGGGCAGAGGGCAGCTAAGCTTAGAGATGGGACGTAGCCCAAACTCTTTAAGCCAAAGCCCACATTTTAGTTGCCCCCCCCCACTTTTTTTTGACCCCATAGTGATTCTAGAATTGTAGATACTAGCGATTCTATACCTACAGCTGAGGGCTTTCTTATCTAGGATAAACCCCATGCGAGAATACTGGCAGTGCAGTTTATTGCCCACCTCAAAACTCTGACCTCAAAGAACAAAGACATTTAATGTTAGTATTTTCAAAATTAAAACAAAATGCTAAATTTGTACAAAATCAGCAAAGAGGAAACTTCTCTGCAGATAAAATTTAAAAAAGCAAATATATTCAGAGGGAGTCTCTGTGATTTCTAACGTTTAGATATGAAGGGAAACATCCAACAACGTTTCTTTTATTGGCACGTGGGCTGCTTGCTCCTGCGGGGAGCTTGACTGCCACAGCGGAACAGCTTGGCAACATCATCTACACCGAAAGCTTGGGAAGAGCTTCTCTGGAAGGGCACAGAACACTGTCCTGCTGCAAACAAATTCACGTGGTGCAATCAATTTTGTTTATACCAGAACATACACATTTTCATTTCTATCCTGGTTTATTTATTTCTCAGTCTTCCTGACTTCATTCCTGGTGAACTCGGACGTACAGGAAGCAATGAAAAGTATACTCCTAACACTGTTATTCATTAGATTGAGAAGCTTGTTTGAGAATTTTTTGTTTTTATTTCTTTGGACTTTATTTAGCATCATTAACCATAGCCAGAAAAGAGAGTTTTCTATTGTTTAACAACAGCGGTCAAGAGCCCAAACAAATTTTCATGCACTCATGACAACACTATTCATCATGATTCAGGTATCAGTGACTTATAAAGCTAGGCTACTGTTCAACATGTGAATGGCTCATGAAGTGAAAAATCTCATAAGACAACAGAATACTAAGTTAAATAAAAATCCCTGCTACTCATGAAATCCAGAATCTAAATTAGTGCTGATAGTGCACTTGAGCTAAATGCGGGCTTTTCCTCTTCAGCATTCCCATTCTGGGCCCATTATCCTCCAAACTGGAGCCCTGAATTCCCCAAGCTGTGCTAGAACAACTTGTGCAAGTTTCTCTTCAAAGTACATGGCTTATATTGGGGTCAGGTTTCAACTGTTTAAAACAAACATTTAAAAGCATCTTTCTGAAAACATAGGAATAGTAACAATAACAAACTTTACATCAAAGGCTTTTCTAAGAAATTAAGTATTTGTATTAAATGGTTCTTGAGAACCATTTAATAGTTCAACATTAAAATTACCCATTAATTAAAAATGGAGAATATCTTACAATGAGTAAAATAAAGCTACTTAAGTATTTCTGTCTAATATTCAATTTTCCAATTAGAACAATGACATGCTCATATGAGTTTACTGTTTGGAATACTGGGTTTGTGGGCAAGGCAAAAACAGGATCTTTTGTAAAAAAATGAAGCAAATATTATATTTAAAAAATAAAAATATGCAATAAAAAACTCGAGAAAGTAAATATATTCTAGATTTTCTCACCATTAAACTAAGGTATTTTATGTATTAATTACTGCTTGTTATTAAAAACAAAAACAAGACAGAAATATATGTGCATGCACACACAGATTATCCACTGAAGATATATATATAGTGCTATAAAATATGAAGTATATTAACATTATATAAGTTGCATATACATTGCTAGACTTAATTGCCTTGGGATTCTGCTTACACGTTCTTCTCTTATATAAGAAATTAGCATAAAAGAAAATAACGTCCATAGGTACACATATTTCAATTTCAAGTAATCTTGATGGCTCCTGTAATGTATAAAATCGATCTCAGACCTGAATTTCACGTTGTACACATAACATCAGAAATGACTAATGAAGTAGCAGACTCAGTTAATGTTCTTTGCACAAAAAATGCCCTATGGAAACTTTCTTGCCCCAAGCGAACCTTTAATGATCTAAGTTAGTCAAAAGGAGGGGCTGAGAAAGAAAACTGTCCCAATCTTAGTCTGCCACAGTACTTTCTGTGTGTTGCATTAACTTCTCGTGGGGATCCATCTAGCATCCATGAAAAAATGCAGGAGCCCTTTTTTTGTTGCTGTAGAAGCCTTCCAGAGAAACTGAACTACCTGCCCATTTAACCTGTAGTCGCATGACGGTAAACCAGATATGCAAAAGCAGAAGGACCTTGAACCAGTTATACAAATATCCTAATACTTTGTAAGTAGAACTTTCTATTTTTGGTGTCTGGTGTTCCATAAAATGTCTCTACCAGGAATTGCCTCTCTTGGAAGCCTTTTCCTCCACTGATACATTTGAAATAAAATTTTAACATGTGCTTCAATCATTTGATGGTGGGAGGGACAAATTCAAAGTAAGTTGCAAGTAAAAACAATACAAAAGAGAACAAAACAAGCCCTCCACCTCCAGAAGCAGACACACACACACACACACACCCCTCCAGAAATTACCAGAATATGATGATTACCATTAGAGAGAAGCAGAAATGTACGAAGAACACTAATTTAATACAGTGTATTTGGAAAATTGCTAACAATGTTGTAAATCTCTTACTATTATATGAAAGGAGTAATAATGTGTCCCAGCTGTCAATTATTGTATAACTAACCATTCCATTCCACTTTATTATTTATTTATTTATTTAAAGTCTCAAGCTGTCACCCTGGGTAGAGTGCCATGGCGTCACAGCTCACAGCAACCTCAAACTCTTGGGCTTAAGTGATTCTCTTGCCTCAGCCTCCCAAGTACCTGAGAGTACAGGTGCCTGCCACAACGCCTGGCTATTTTTCTGTTGCAGTTGTGGTTGTTTAGCTGGCCCAAGCTGGGTTCAAACCCGCCAGCCTCGATGTATGTGGACGGCACCCTACCCACTGAGCTGCAGGTGCCACCCCATTCCATTCCATTTTAATATTATTGTTACGTACATGGGGTCTGTGGGTCAGAGACTATAGAGCTCCATGGGAATAGCTGGTGTCTGCCCCAGATTTCTTGGGCCATAGAGAAGAGGATTTGAGACACTAGGGACCCCTCAAATGAGTAAGGGCTTGAATCATACGGACAGATCTTTACCTGCACGTGTAAAGCCTGCACTGAAACGGCTCAAAAGCTGGTGTCCACAGGGACTCCTTCTGACACCTATATAGACCCTCTCTGTGTAATCTTGGCTCTTCACAGGAGACAGCCTGAGGGTTGTCAGAATCCTTGGAAGGCAGCTTTGAGCTTCAAGAGACAGTTCTCCTGCAAATGAGGAAGATGGACACCTTCTTCCAAAGTAGCCTCAAGAATCACACATCAACATTTCCTCTGCATTGTATTGGTTATAAGCACCCCACTGAATCTATCCAGATTCAAGGAGAAAAGAATTAGAGCCCACTTGTCTTTCTCTAAAAGAAATGTCAAAGAATTGGAAGCCATCTTTAAAACTGCCATAGAATATAACATTTAAAATATTCTCAACATACACCTGGCCCTTTTTATATTGGTTATGTTGCATTTGAATTTTTATTATAGTATTTTGAGATGAACAGAAAAGTTGTGACAAAAAAAGAACAGGATTTCCTTAGTGGTAGAAAAGAACTCCATCATTATAGTTCTGATTTATTAAATGTGAAATGTCTAAATATTTCTCTTTTAATGCATTCTATTTTTAACAGCTTAACAAATGAAAACATTTTTGCAATATGGTGAGAAAGACCCTGATTCTGATTCCCTCATTTTATTCTTGTTGGGAAATCAGGATGATGTCAATGAGTGAAAATTTACAATGGCGGAAAAGCCACAAACTGGAAGCATTAAAAATAAATCTTTTCTGCATATAAACCTTGGTTTAGGGCTGTGATATTAGATCTCTGAAAGTTTCCAAACAGAAGGTCTTAATTATAAAATTGAAGATGAATTTGTCTTGGTGTGAATAAAATCAGACTAGAAAATTTAATGATTTAAGATAATACATAACTTTGATTCATAGTACATAAAATATTGCTACCTCTTTCCCTATCATTGTAGCTTATGAAGAAATTAAGCCAGGATAGCTTGTTGGTTTTTTTTCATTCTCAGGTCAAAACACACTACAGTGAATGCCAAATTACTCATACATAAAAAAGATAAAGATGCTAATGAGAAAAATTATTCCACAAAGATGATGATATATTTCTTCAACCCAAACCTGATTATTTTAATTCTTGGTCACTTATAATCCAAATATAACACAATTGAAATAATAGATTCGTTCAACATTACAAGGTAGGTTTCACTGTATACCCACACATACATTTATAATACAATGTTCCTTATCACATGTGCTATTGTTTGAACAGGACCTTTGAGTCTGTTACTCTAAATCTTCAGAATTCAGACTAGAGAAATCGAAAATTCAGTGAATCAAAGAAAACTACAATTCTACCTATTTGTGTTTTTATAATACTCCCTTGTGCATGACAAATTCCAGTTATATTTAAGCAAATTATTATGCTTATTCCTCCAACTCTGTAGGAAGTCAAGATGAATCAGGTGTTTGAAGAAGAAAAGTTGAAAAAGAAATAAAAAAGAAATATTGTTTATCTTCTGTGTAGTTCATCAGAGGCACAGCTAAAATTAAAATCAAAATGTCTGGGCTCTGGATTTTGGAGGATTACAAATTGCTTTGGTATTTCAGATATTAAAAAGTTGAAGCAGGAGTCTGTGTAACCAAACACAGCCCGTCTGACAAGCAATGATCATGACTTTGCCCCTTCAGGGTTGGAGGGAACATCACGCTGTTTGATGTTAGCAGAGCCCAGAAGTCAAATGAGAGGATGGCTGGTGCCCTTTTCTCACTTGCACTGCCCACCAGGCAACCGCAGCTCTTTGAAGGTTTTCATTGATTTTATTGTTGATGAAAATCAAGTTGCCATGAAATCAGAAAGGATTTACAAAAGTAGACATCACCAAATACAGACATATATTATAAAATAGAAACTGAGCATGTTAATACCACAACAAAGACAGAATAACTTGCCTTGAAAATTGTCACACATTTTCAAATACAGGTCTACCAAGCAGCACTTTACTTTTAATATATAATCATTAGCATGATTTAAGACCACATTCCATAATTTGTAATAGAAATGCCAAAATCCCTTGCATCAGAATATAATTACTTTACACCATGGCCTTGCGTGACAATGGGTGAGTCTGCAGGAAATTTCATGCTTTCCTCTTCCCTGATACTTGCCTGGGTATGTTCAGCTATTGTCTGATTTTCTCTAACCTCTCTAACCTTTCTTCTTGGGGATAATATGTTTGTTCTTCACATTTTTTTCAAAGATTAGCCTGTAGAACCATTGCTTCTTCTGTTTTTCCCTTACCAATCTTTGCCACCAGCACCACTAAAAATAGTCTGAAGCTACAGTATGTTACCCTGAACACTGCTCAGGATCCATGGCTGCTGATGCTGGCAGCTGGTAGTTATTTCAAACCAGCTGGCCAGATGGCATATTCAGGATTTAGATTTTTAAGTAATTTCTAAACTGTCAGTTAATTTCTTGAGATATTTTAAAATATCATATATATACTATATATTTTCTTTTCTAGACTACCTTTTTATCCTCACAATTTAAAATCAGGTTCTGTCCAAATACTCCTAGGTAGTCCTAAGTAGAATGTGAGTTTACATTTTCTAAGATCTGATTGATATGGGAAAGAAATCATAAAAATACAGGATTTTGCTCCTAGTATTAGCCTGGCTATTATTACATTTTATTTTGAGTTTTATTTTTATTTTCTTTGTTTGCTTACAGAGTTGTTGCCTAGTTATAATTTTTTTTTTTTTCCTGCAGTTTTTGGCCAAGTCTGGGTTTGAACCCACCACCCCCAGTATATAGGGCCAGTGCCCTACTCCTTGAGTCACAGGTGCTGCCCCCTAGTTATAACTTTTAAAAAATGTAATGGCCCCTCCCCAAAAAACAGAAATAAAAAATAAAAACATTAAAATTATTGAGTCTCGTACACTACTCTATATGACTAGATATCTTAGACCCTACTAGAACTATTTCCTACATAATGCAATTTTATTATATAATCTAGGAACAAATCTTGAAACTTCCTATTTTCCTATTTAAGGATTAAGAAGTCTTAATAGGTTTATGAAAACAAAACTAAATGAGCTTGTCACACTATCCCCCTATTAACCTAAATGACTGATATTTTCTTAACTTAAAAAAAATGTTACACAGGTTGGAAAGTTTAATTAAGTCTGTAGACATGTCTAATACTTTCCAAAGAGTATATACTGTAATATATATACTAATCTAATACTGTAGCTTTTCAAAGTCCGTAGACATGTCTAATACTTTCCATAGAGTATATATTAAAACTACTCTTGAGCACATAACAGAAATGAAATAATATTTTTGATTAGTTTTTTTCTGGACTTAGGTAACTAAGTATCTCCTTTTGTCATGAGGTAAAGATCAAGGTTAAGACAAACATTCAACAAGAAGTGTGAAGACACAGTATGGTCATACTTCTTTAATCTTAATGGTAGGCCCAATGTGGTAAAACAATCTGTATTACCTTACAAAAGTGAAGCAAATGAATTTACTGAGCAATATTTTCTGCAAAGTTGTCTGACTACAGGACGACAGAAGAGGCCCTTGACCCAAATTTCATTAGTGCACCAGGAGTGCCTCGAATGCTTGGGTCATTTTTTTTTTTTTTTTCTATTGAATAAAATGTGAACAAAACTTGAATTCCTTAATGCTTGCAGATACAAACTTTAAACAAATACATTCAATCTTTGGACAGTCAGGTCCAGCTGAGAGGAGTCCCCAGAAAAGCTTGACTAAGGTTTGGTCAAGACAGAGTCTTTGTCCAGATACATGTGCTGGTGTTTGTATAGAGGAACGAGCGTGTGTGTGAGTGTGTGTTTGTGTGTGTGTGTGAATGTGTTACGTTTCAGTGCTTACTGGACATCTACATTGCCATACTGAATAGACAAATATATAAATTTAGAATATATTGAACTTAGGGGAGAGAGCTGGGGCTGGACATAAATACTAAGTGTATAAAATCTGATCATAAGGGGAATGAGATCAAGAAGGGAATAAAGAAATCTGAAGACTAATCCAGAACTCGGAGGGCTGGAAGAAGACGCCGCCGGAGGAAAGAGTAAAGAATGGAGGAAAGCCAGTATTTGCAAATTACTCTTCAGGGAGCCGTACCATAAAGACAAACTAGGGAATCAGGTAGTAGTCGGAGTAGAATGAATATGATTATTGAAACAAAGATATGGCTATAGTTGTCGTAATAGTTACAGACACAGATACAGACATGGTTCTAGGTAAATGCACAGATTCTCCCTCAGGGCCTTCACCTTTGGCTTTTTCTCTCTTATTTCTGATCTTTGCTTGTCATCCCCCCCCCCCCCCCATTATCCAGTGTTCTACCACTTGGTCAAATTTGCTTCCACCACCATTGATCTCTTTTCTCTTCTATTTTAACCTATGACAATTATGAATGCTTGAAAGTATAAAATTCATTTACGTTTTGCCTGTTTCTCCCATTCAAATGTAAACTTCAAGAGAGGAACAACCTTGTTTTAATTCATTACTATAAACAAGAAGTGTGAAGACATAGCATGGATAGCATGGTCATACTTCTTTAATTAGCACATGAACAGAAGCCTGCCCGTTTCTGGGGCAGTACGCGCACATGCACACACAGACACACACTCACACACACACTTTCATTGTAGAGTTAGATGAGTTTCATTTAACGGTTAAAAAAAATAATAATGTAAAATCTTCCTTCGTATTCAAGTAATATTGCAGAAAGGCATAGCAGCATGGTAATCAATAATTTACACGGGATTTATGTTTATTTTAATCAAGTGTTTACTAAGGTAGATTTTTCCTATTTATGCCTGTGCCTTTATTTCAGTTGTGGGGCCAACAGTCTCAACACCTAAGGGCTTATGATCGGAATGCTAAGAAAATACATTTTACAGGGTAATAAATTATTGTTATTATCACTATTAAGTATTTCATGTTATAAAGAATAATGAAAACACTAAAAGCAGAGACAAACGTGATGGAACACTCCAAAAAGTAATAAGAAACTGGATTTTAAGTAACAAGTAATATCAGTAAATTAAACCTAATGGTAACATAATAGAAGCAAATTTGTTTCCTATTAGGTTTTCAAATGCTGTTGCTGGGACCTAACATGCTCACAGGGAAAAAGGAATCTAATTTAAAATGTTATGAACAGGAAATACATCCAAATGTATGGGAATGAAAAATATATACACCCATCTTTTTTCAAAGAGGTGGAAAGGCTATATGCAGGTTCCACATGTGCAAAGCTAATGAGGAAAATTATCAAGCCTGGAGATAAACAAAGAACCCAGTAAAATATAAGTTATAAAAGAGGGCTTAGCCTATGACAGCAGTTCAAGGAGACAACCTCTGACCTAAATCTTAAAGACTACGTAAGAAAGGAAAGCACACAGTATGAAGTTCACTTTGAGAGAGTAAGAGACAGTTGGAGAATACACAACAGGAACAATATAAAAGAACACATGAAATTACATATTATATGATATAATTATATGTTATATGCATCAATTTGTCCTGTTATATAAAAGAGGAAGCAAAACTTCTTCTCACAGCTAGACACAGGTGCTATCACCTCCTAAATAAGTCTTATATTTATTCTCAATGTAGTCAGAGAAACTAGAGGCAGGAGGAGTCATAAGAACGTTTCATTTCTAAAATTATATATAATATAAAGTAACCAAAACTTACCCCAAAGAAAAGCCCAGCAGAAACTACACCTTCTGCAATTTTTTATAATTGACAATTGAGCCATTCTATAAGAGGACCCCCAGGGCATGCCTAGCTCACACTCCAAACATAGACTCACTACGATAAAGATGAAATATTGTCTTCATGACATATTCACCAGTTCAGTGACATTTTGCTCTATAGTTCCCTTGATTTAAGATGTCTTATTTGATCGTTTGAGCAAAGAATTTCTCAGCAATGTTCCAAGTATTCCCATAGTCAGAAATAAATCTTTAAACATTTCATTTTCTGCAGCAATATTATCAAATCATAAAAGTATGGGCTGGTCAAATGATACTATCATATACGTTTACCTTTCTCAGGAAATTTTCTGAGACCCTATATGAGTAAATCTCTACAAATAGCCTTTCTCCCAAACACTGAATTCTAACGTACAGAAAATTGCTATCGCTTTATAAAATGGGAAATGATATAGTTCAGATGTGAAATACATCATTCCCAACATCCAACTTGATACATTTCTTAGCTTATTGTTCTCCTGGAGGTCAGGTGAGTGGTTTAATATCATTGAAATATTTCAAGAAATAGGTAAGATTCCGTTAGATTGCAGATAAGTATTTGAAATTGCTTCAGGTAAGAGGATCAAAGTGAAATAGAGCAGAGAGATGAAGATATAATGGGTGTGATTAGTTGATATGACTGAAGAAAGAAAAGGGAAACAGCCAGAGCTTTAAAGAAAATGAACACACACATATAATAACATCCTAAAGAGGAAGCATTAAAAAGGGAAAAGATTTGACAGCAACCTACACAAAGGACTATATAAAAAAGGAAAATGCAGAATATATATTCTGAATAAAAAGAAGGGTGGCCACCATTGATTCTCAGGTAAACAAAAGAGAGAGGAAAAAGTGCCACAGGCTCTTCCCAGGGGTGCACATCATAGGAGATGATGACGGAGGAGGTCATATGTGCTGTAAATTTGATGCACCGTGTCCCAGGTAACCTCTCGTATGTGTTAAATATCAAATTCAAAGTTCAGTACCTTGGCTTTATCTCTCATTGATCCTTTCCCCAGGATAGACATCTTAGCGCCTGTTTCTTCCTGTAGCCTCTTCAAGGAGTTTCCTCTTGGTCCAAGCAATTTCCCCACGAAATTGAACTAGAAAACAAAATCGATAGAATGTCTGTTTTAAAGTAGAGTAAAAGAATGATTTGCTCCAAGAATAATCAAGGGGTTGTGGGTTTTTTCAAACTTTACCACTGACAAAAGAGTTATGTCATATATACACACATATACACCCACTCACACGATACTAGTTCAGTATTGGGTGAAATACGATATTGTGAAATACTGTGTAAATACTAGTTTAAATCTAAAACCCATTTAAAAAGGAGTACTTCTTTCTTAAGGATAGACAGAATCAATACTATGTTGGATTTATCATTTGCTTAAAATATCAAATAAATACTTATTAAGGAAAGGAATTGAAGAAGCATGCTAATTTACACAATTTCTAAGTGCCTTTTATCTCCAACTAAATTAGTGAAATAAGAAACAATTTTAACATAAGTCTGTAGGACTTTTGAACTTGCAAAAGTTAGTGTTTTAAATTGATTTCTAAAGTAAAATTTAATATTCATGTTTGGTAAATATTGCCTATACCCGTAACATTCTACTAAAAATTTCATGATTTCGAATTAAGGGACTCAATTATTCTTCGATCTTACGTTCTTTCCATTAAAGAGTTGTTATTAGGTTCAGGAAAAAGAAAAGTGAACATATGATGTTAAAAAACAGTAGATATGGAACATTTACACAAAACAATTTGTCTACATGGAAAATTCTGAAAGTCCGCAAAGTCTGTTTATTCATCCTGAAATGTGAATAAAAACTGGTAATTTAAGAGTTAGTTATCAGAATGTATATGTCAGCAACTAAAAAGAATACTAACAAACAAAATGACCAACATAATCATTTGTATCATAATTCAGTGGTTAATTTACAAAGTACAAAAAGGCAAGGCACCAAAAACTACATGGGGAGCACGAAGGACAGAGGTGAATAAGCTTAAGTAACTGCTTCTAAATCAGTTTTCCTACTTTTATTAAAACACATGCACCATATCTAATGGCAAAACTAAATGACCTAAACCCAAAATAAAATCAAAAGCTGTCTTCTCTCACCACATTTACTCAATACTATACAGCAGTAAGGATTATTATATATATCGGTAAGTAGATAAATGGAACAGTATAATGTCCAAATAGACTACACATTAGATGTTCAATTATTTTTGTCAAAAGTGCAAAGGCAAAGCAATTTAAAAAGTGAGGTCTTTTCAACAACTGGTGCTGAAAAAAGTAGATATGTATAACCAGAAAACAAAAAAAAATACCAAACAAAAGAGCAAACTTTTTATACCTTCCCTCGCATTTTTGAGATCCATCATAGATCTAAGTGTAAAAGCTAAAATTATAAATATTCTAAGGGGAAAACATACAAAAATACTTTTGCTAACTTATGCTAGGGAAGATTAACAACCTGCTAACCCTAAACCCAAACCCATAAAAAATAATTCAAAAGCTAAATCACAGACTAAGAGACAATTCTCCCTCTCTCTCTTTCTCTCTCTCTCTCTCTCTCTCTCTCTATATATATATATATATATATATATACACACACACACACATACATACACACATATATACACACATACACACACATATACACGCACATACACACATGGAAAAAATAACTAGTACCTAGAATGTATATAGAACTCTATGAGATAAATAACATACACACCCACATGTACATGCCCCAGAATGGCCAAAACTAGAAGAACACTAATGTCAAATGTTGATGTAGATATGAAATTACCTGAGCAATCACTATTGACAGCAACTTTGAAAAGACAATTTTCAGTTATTTATAAAGTTAAAACATAGAGCTCCACTATGACTTAGCAACATTACTGCTAAATATTTTCCAAGAGAAATAAAACGTATGTTCACACAACAACTGGCATAAGCATGCTCATGACATTGTATTCACAATCACCATTAATTAATAAAAACCAATGCCCATCATGGGAGAATGAACAAACAAGTTTATAGCCAAGAGGAAAGAATTAATTACTGGTTGACACAGCAATACAGATATATCTCACAAACATTTGAGTGAAATTAGCCAAGCAAAACTATATCAAGTTACATTCCATTATCACAAAATCCTAGTGGCAAAAATAATATATGGTGTTAGAATTCGTAAGAGTGGTTGCTTGTTGAGAATAGAAACCTGAAGTTGGGCTGGCTAGAAGCGACATGAGGAAGACATCTGGGGTGACAAAATGTTCTTTATTTTGTTGGAGATATAGGTATAGCTCTATCAAAACTCATCAATATTCACTCTTAAAAACAGTGCATTTCATTATATGCATACAGTATTTCAATTACGATTGGGAGAAAAATTAGAAGGCTGAAAACTCACATACATAGTTACAAAATAACATAGTTTCTATTCTTAACATTTAAGTCTTTTACCCATTTTGAGTTGATTTTTGTGTGTGATGTGAGATAAGAGCCCAACTTCATTCTTTTGCATGTGGAACTCTAGTTTTCTTCATATCATTATTGAAAAGGTTATCCTTTTTGCATTGAGGTATTGTGAAAAATCAGTTATCTGTATAAGTTTGGGTTAAATTCTGAGAGAACAGAAACATAGACATATGGAACAGAATAGAAAAACAAGAGATGACGCCAGTCTCTACATGCCATGTGATCCTTGATAAACCAAACAAAAGCATACGGGGGGAAAAGAATCTCGATTCAACAAATGGTGCTGGGAGAACTGGATAACCACATGCAGAAGACTGAAACTCTACCCACACCTGTCACCTCTTACAAAATGTGACTCAAGATGGAGATGATATTTAAATCTAAGACAAATCATAAAAATCTTTGAAGAAAGTGTGGGGAAAACACTTGATGATATTGGACTGGGGAAAGACTTTATGACAAACACTTCAGTCACCACCACCACCACAACAAAAATTAACAAGTGGGACTTAATTAAGCTGAAAGTTTTCTGCACAACTAGGGACACAAGTAAAGCAAAAAGACAATCTTCAGAATGGGAAAAGATATTTGTAGGGTATCAATCTGACAAAGGGTTGATAATTGGAATTTATAGAGAACTCATGTTAATCAACAGAAAAAGAGTAAATAATACCATACACCTCTGGGCAAGAGATATGAACAGAAGCTTCTCTCATGAAGACAGACAAATGGCTAACAAACATAAAAGAAAAAAAATGCTAATCATCCCTGATCATCAGAGAAATTCAAATCAAAACCACCCTGAGATATACTTAACGTCAGTGAGAATGGCCCATATCACAAAGTCTCAAAGCTGCAAATGCTGGCATGGATGTGGCGAGAAGGAAACACTTCTATGCTGCTGGTGGGGCTGCAAAATAATACATCTTTTTTGGAAGAAAGTAGGAGGAATCCTCAAAGAACTCAAATTAGACATCCTATTTGATCCTTCAATCCCATTAGGAGGCATCTTCCCAGAAGGAAAAAAAAAAAATCATTTTATTATAAGGACAATTGCACTGGACTGTTTATTGTGGCTCAATTTACAATTATCAAAATGGGAAACAGCCTAAATGCTCACCAACTCAGGAATGGATTAACAAGCTGTGGTATATGTATACCATGGAATGCTATTCAGCCATTAAAATAGATGGAGACTTTATATCTTTTGCATTAACCTGGATGGAAGTGGAACACATTATTCTTAGTAAAGCATCACAAGAATGGAGAAGCAAGAATCCCATGTACTCAATTCTAATATGAAGGCACTAGATAATCTAATACAAGGGGTGAGGTAGGTGAAGAAGGGATCAGGGAGAGCAGAGGAGTGAGGGGGATGGGGGCATCCCGGTGTACAGCACACCTCTTGGGGGTGGGACACAGCTATAAGAGAGACTTTACCTAACAACCACAATCAGTGTAACCTAATTCTTTGTACCCTAAATGACTCCTAAACAATAAAAAAAAAAAGTCAAAAGATAGCAAATATGGCAAGGGTATGCAACAAAGGGAATTTCTGTACACCTTGGGGATGTATAATAGATTGGTATTGCCTTTATGGAAAACAGTATAGAAATTTCTAAATAAATTAAAAATAGAACTACCATGTGACCCAAGAATCCTTCTGGAAATATACCCAAAGGGGGAGAAAAATAAAATCACCTTGTAAAGATACTACTGCTTTCATTTTCGTTTTTTCCCCCCCTTTCTATTTTTTTCAAATTTATTCTTTGTTTATTATTGTTATTGTTTTATTGTTGCTACTGTTATTGTTATTGTTATTGTTATTGTTGTTATTGTTATTGTTGTTATTGTTATTGTTTGGGACTCATTGCCAGTACAAAGACTTAGGTTACTCTGATTGAGTTTGTTAGGCAAAGTCCCTCTTGTAATTATGTCCCACCCTCAAGAGGTGCGAGGGACTTAAGAGAGGGGAGGAGGGAGGTCATGGTGTATGCACTTTTATTTTCATTACAGCATTATTCATAATACTCAAGATATGAAAAAGAAAAAAAAAATCCTAAGTGTCCGTTGATGATCCCAGGGGATATTGTGTTAAGCGAAGTAAACCAGATACAGAAATAAAGTTATTGTAAGATTACAACTATGTGTAGAATAAAAAAAAAAAAAAAATCGGAAAATCCACACGTATAAAGATAGAGAATGAAACAGTAGTTAACCAGGGGTGGAGTTAGGGGTGGAGTACAAATGAGGAAATGGAGGTCAGAAGATGCAAAGTTACAGATACGCAGGATGAACAAATATAGAGATATAGTGTAAAAATGAGAACCACAATAAATAATAAAATTGTATTTGGGATTCCTGTTGAATGAGTAGATTTTAGCTGTTTCTGCTAAAATATTGTTTTAATGGTAAATATGTAAGATGATGGATATGTTAGTTTGTTTCACTATAGAAAGCATTTGACTATCTATATGTATCCCATAATATCATGTTGTATACCTTAAATGAACACAATAAAATTTGTTAAAAAATTAAATTAACATGAAAAGTTATCATAATAAAAGGTACGAAAAAGAAATACCATACCAGTCTCAAGAGTTGCACAGAGGAATTTCAATAGACTTTTAGGAAATATATACCATATATACTCAAGTATAAGCTGAAAAACCCGAACTCAGCACAAATTTTGTACCAAAAAAAACTCGGCTTATAATCGAGTATATACGGTAATTTCAGTCTATGTAGACTATTCCAAAGGAAGAAATAGAGAGATATTTCCAACTAATTTTAGCAGGCTATTATACAATACAAAAACCAAATCAGAAAAGGAAATTTATAGACTCACGTCACTCATGCAAAATAAAGATGAAAAAAAAATTCAACCAAATAGTAGCATAAACAAGGCCTGTTATATAGTAAATGTTACTTAAATTTATAATCCATAATCATAATTTGGCAATTAACAAACTAATGAAAAATGGCACCCTTCTTTTTATTTGAACAGAAAAATGATTTGAAAAACTTAAATATAATCAATATTCATCTGAGAAATAAGGAAATATCCATAGAGGCTTTCTCTTCAAAACCCATAAGAACAGTAGATTTAATAATAAAACCATATCCGAAACTAGGTCAAGATATACATCTTTGATGCTTTATTCATCCCCAAAGATTCAAACTACTGAATAAGACAAGATAAATGCTATAAAGATGAAAGTGTAAGAAAAATTATTTCCAGTTTATATAATCATATTAATAAAAAGCTTATCAGACAAGGATGCCCACTATTGCCTCTGCTATTCGACGCAGTGCTGGAAGTCCTAGTCAAGTGGGCCATACAAGATCAAGGGTATTCAAATGTGGACAGAGGAGGTCAAACTCTTGCTCTTCATGCAAAACCCCAGGGACTCAACTACAAACCTCATAGAACTGTTTGAAGAATACAGTAATGTTTCAGGATACAAAATCAGTGTCCCCCAAGGAGTAGCCTTCATATATGCCAATCACAGTCAAAGTGAGAATCAAATTAAAGACACAATATCCTTCACCATAGCTCCAAAGAAAATGAAATACTTGGGAATATATCTAACAAAGGATGTGTGAAGGCTCTCTATAAAGAGAACTATAAAACCAGAGAAAAGAAATAGAAGATACTAACAAATTGAAGAACATATCATGCTTGTGGCTGGGAAGAATCAACATTGTTAAAATGTCTATACTACCCAAAGCAATGTACAGAATAAATGTGATCCCCATCCAAGCTCTATTGTCATACTTTGAAGAACTTGAAAAATAGTACTTCTGGCTCAGCGCCTGTAGCTTAGTGAGTAGAGCAACAGCCACACACACACAGTTCAAGCCCAGCCCAGGCCTGCTAAACAACACTGACAACTACAACCCCAAAACAGCCGGGTGTTGAGGAGGGCACCTATAGTCCCAGCTATTTGGGAGGCTGAGGCAAGAGAATTGCTTAAGCCCAAGAGTTGGAGGTGGCTGTGAGTTGTGACACCACAGCACTCTACCATGGGCCACATACTGAGACCATGTCTCAAAAACAAACAAAAAAAAAAACTAGTATTTTGTTTCATATGAAGCCAGAAAAACACCTGAATGGCCAATATAATTTTAAGAAGCAAAAACAAATCTGAGGCATCACAGTACCAGACTTCAGGTTATACCACAAGTCTACAGCAATCAAAATAGCATGGTACTGGCATAAAAACAGAGATATAGAGCTATGAAATAGAATAGAGAATCTAGAGATGAACCCAGCCACATATTGCCATCTGACCTTTGATAAACCAAACAAAACCATGCACTGTGGAAAAGAAGACCTATGTAATAAATGATGCTGGGAGAACTGGTTAGCCATATGCAGATTGAAATTGGACCTACACGTCTAACTACTTACAAAAATTAACTCTCTCTGTATTAAAGATTTAAATTTAAGACACAAAACAATAAAAATTCTAGAAGAAAGTGTGGGGAAAACTCTGGACAAAATTGGACTGGGAAAAGATTTTATGAAGAAGTACCCCTTGGCAATTGCAGCAACACCACTTTAAATAAATGGGACGCACAGGCACAGGTACCACAACTAAAGCAAACAGCCAGCCTTCAGAATTGGAGAAGATACTTGTATACTATGAATCTGAAAAAGGGTTGACAATTGGAATCTACAGAGAATTCAAATTAATCAACAAGTAAAGAGCAAACTACCTCATTTATAAGTGAGCAAGAGACTTGAACAGAAACTTCTCTGAAGATAATAGATGGACGGCCAACAAACATATGAAAAAAATGCTTATTATCTTTAATCAACACAGAAATGCAAATTAAAACCACCCTAAGATGTCATCTAATCCCAGTGAGAATGGCCCAAAGTCTCAAAGCTGCAGATGCTGGTGTGGATGTGGAGAGAAGAGAACACTTTTACACTCCTGGTGGGACTGCAAATTAATACAACCTTTTTGGAAGAAAGTATGGAGAATCCTCAAAGAACTCAAATTAGACCTCCTTTTGGATTCTACAAACTTATTACTAGGTATCTGCCTAGAAGAAAAAAAATCATCTTACCAGATGGACATTTGCACTAGAATGTTTATTGCAGCTTAATTCACAATTGCCAAGATACGGAATCAACTCAAGTGCCCATTAAGCCATGAATGGATTAACAAATGGTAGCATATGTGTATACCATGAGTACTATTCAGCCATAAGAAAAGATGGAGACTTTACATTGTTTGTGTTTATCTGGATGGAGTTGTAGCACGTTCTTATCAGTAAAGTATCACAAAAATGGGGAAAAAATTGTGCCCAATGTATTCAATACTAATATGAAACCAATGTATAAACAACTACAAACCCACATGAAAGAAAAAGACAAGTATAGTATAGCAAGGTGGAGGTAAGAGGAGGGAAAGGGAAGAAGGGAGGAGGTAGGGTGATGGGTGGGAGTTCACCTAATGTGTACAATGTGAGGGTGTTCAGCATGCCCCCCTGGGAGAAGGACTCAACTACAACTTGAACTTGACCTTAGAAATGAAACCAATGTAACCTAAACATTTGTATGCTCATACCAATCTCACTTAAAATAAATACATACCTAAATAAATAAATAACTTAAAAAGTATTTTTATAAAAAGTTATTAGACTTAGTTCTGAGAACTCACCAAGGTGTATTATACAAAAATCAATATAAAAATCAATTATGTTTTTGTATACCACCAGCATACAATTAGAACTTTTTTTTTAAAAAAAAGAGATACCAATTATAACAACAGTAAAAATAGATTTCATAAGAATAAATAAGCTATGGACATTCAAAAGATATAAAATACAGTATTAAAGCCATTATGTAGATATAAATAAATCAAGAGGCAGGTATTTCACAAAGAGAGAGTCCCGATGCCATATAATTTTCTAGTCTGTGGATTTAACCTAATTCTGATTAGAATCACATTGGCTCTTGATTCATTTATGAATTGGTTCTAAAATGTGTTTGAGAAAGTACAACCCAAGAGCAGTTAAAAGTACAAGTTGAGGGCTATTTCTATACAATACTAAGATTCATTATGAAGCTGTATTTATTATGATAGTGTGATACATGCAGTCCTAGTGACAGAGAAATAGAGCAATGTAATTGCAAGTCCAAAAACAGATTCCTGTGTGTGTAAAAATGATACATGATGCATCTACATGATACATTTTACATCTTTGAATGAGGTAGCCAGAATATTGGTCCCCTAAAGATGCCCATGTCCGAATATCCGGAATCTATAAATGTGTTACCTTGTAAAGGAAACTTTCCAGATGTGATTAAAGTAGAGAGATTTTGAGATAGGGAGATTATTCTGGATTCTCCAGATCTGCCTAATGTCTTTTTTATTTTAATTTTTATTTATTTAGAGACAGGATCTCCCTCCGTTAGCCAGGCTGGAGTGCCGTGGTAAGATCACAGCTCACAGTAACCTTAAAACCCCTGGGCTCAAGGGATGATCTAACCTCAGCCTCCCAAGTAGCTAGGACTATAAGCATGTGTCACCATTCTCAACTTTTTATTTTATTTTATAATTTTATTTCGTTTTGTTACAGTTTATTTGTTTCATTTTATTTACTTAATTTTTTTTTTTATTAAATCATAGCTGTGTACATTACTTAATTTTATTTATTGTATTTGAGAGGGAGTCTTGCTAAGTTGCCCAGACTAGTATTGAACTCGGCCTCACACAATTCTCCCACCTGAGATTATAGGCACAGGACACTGCACTCTATGTATCTATTAGTGAAAGATGAAGGCAGCAGAGTCAGAGAAGAAGGTGTGATAACAGAAGCACAGGTCTTAATGACACAATAACTGAAGACAGGAGGCCAGGAGGGAAAGAACACGGGGAGTTTTTTAGCTGGGAAAGTCATGGAATAGATTTTCTCTTAGAACTTTGATGAAACCTTGCCCATAGCTAGATTTTAACCTCATAGACCATTTCAGACTTCTGACCTCCATAACTGTAATAATAAAGTAATAACTTTATTATGAAGTTAAGCCACTGAGTTTCTTTGTGACAATTATTAACAGCAGCTATAGAAAACTGATATACTAAGGAAAGAATGGACTACTTAATATATAGTGTTTATATATAACACTCCATAGTAAGAAAAATAAAATTACTTCCTACTTTGTAACAACAACAACAGATAAAAACCAAAAACCAAAAAAAAAAAAAAAAAAAAAAAAAAAACCCCACTAAATTACAGATGGTTTATAGCCTCAGGTGGGAAAGGCGAAAATAGTGTAAACATTTCTAAAATGACAAAAATATGATACTGTAAAATAAAAGTTTAATTAAAATTAAGAATACTTGTACCACAATGAGGGTGAAATATAAAGTCACAAATTAGGAGACTATTTGTATTACATGTTAGTAAGAAAGCACTAGCTCACAAAAATAAATAAAAACACGAGGAAAAGACAAATGGCTTAATAGATAAAGGAAAAAGTCATAAATTTATCAATGAAGAAAAAATAGTGATGGAAAAAAAGTATGAAAAGTTCAACCTAATTAGGATTTAAACAAAAATAAAATAAACATTAAAGCCCAGATGTCATTACACACAATATCCTGGTAAAAAATGGAGAGATCAGATACCCAGTGCTATACCCTGTACGGCCTGTGGGGGACATAACCATTGGCTTTG
Organism: Loris lydekkerianus; assembly: GCA_963574355.1. Lineage (NCBI taxonomy): Eukaryota > Metazoa > Chordata > Mammalia > Primates > Lorisidae > Loris > Loris lydekkerianus. Next base: position 12,012 of record CAUYPK010111396.1, on the reverse strand, counting down.
TTTTGTGAATCTACAAACGCACTGATACTATCTATGCCTCAGCAATCTCATTCCTAAACATACAATCTAGAGAAATGTTTGCACATGTACAAAAACACTCAAAATCACAATGCTTTTGCTAAGAGCAAAATAATTGGGAAAATTATAAGATTTTTGCTAAGAGCAAAAATAATTGGAAAAGAACTACTAATTCTAAAAAAAGTGTGCTGTCAACGCCACACAATTCCACAGCATAATCAACACTTCTGTCTATGTCTTGGAACTTTTTCCCAGATGCTTGCCAGGTATGCGTGTGTGTGTGTGTGTGTGTGTGTGTGTATGTGTGCGCGTGGGTGCATGTGTGTGTGGTGGGTTTTCTCAATGTCAGGAAGTTGCATGAGACTTGGAACACAGGTACAAATTGGGGTCCATCATTCTTGGCAAGCTGTGCAGGTCAGAAATGGCTGCTTAGCTCCCCTCTTCACGAGGCCCCCCTCCATGAACACAGAAGCCCAACAGACTTCACCAGCACCCAGTTCTTGGTCTTGGTAAGCTTTGCAAATCTCTCCCTAAACTTCTACTCTGTGGTCATAACAGGCTTCACAGAATCTCCTGGACCTCTGGTTTCTGCTCTGTGGTCTGAGATTTAGGTTCAGACATTCATTGCCCCTGGGAGGAATTTTTCTGAAGTCCCTTCCCCAGCCTCTTGCAATAGTTATATTAGCCTTGAATTACAGGATATAATGACTATATGGGGAATGGCTTACAGGGGTAGGAAACCTAAGGCCTTCTGATTTGAAGATTGTAATTTTTTAAGCACCAAAGGAGGCAAGAAAAGCTTCATCTTTCTCTGCTGCACTCCTTTAAACAAAAGGATTTTTTTTCTGTAAAATTTGGCTATATTTAAGGATCTAGAAGTCCATAAGTTAGCATAACCATGACTTGTACAAACAAATAAGTAAACTGTGACATAGTCACAGTAAAATATTATATAGCAATAAATATAAATTATTTATAACTATATAAAACTTCACTAATAAATGCTAGAAATAAAATTTTAAGTAAAAATTCAGTATTTGACAAATAACATGTTTTAGAAAACACAGAAATAAGCAAAATTAAATAATATTTTGCTTATGAATACATGCATATGACATAAATGTATTACTTTTATAATTGGGTAATAATATAACACAAAGTACAGGATCTTGGTAACCTCTGGGAATGGGAAGTAGAGGCTGTGAGCAAAGATAAACACACATAATGTCAAAGCAACAGTCAATATCCTAGACTTTAACAAATGGGTTCAAGACTGTTCATTTTATTTTGTTTTACGTGTTATACAAAAGTTGTATAAAATTTTGAATGTATTCAATATTATATAAATTTAAAAATTAATTAGAGAAAGTTAAATTTGACCAAGCTTCTGTTTTAACACTCTGTTACAGAAGTTTTTTTCCTATTATTGAAGAGGGTAAAACATCAAACTCAAAATACCAAAGCACTCAAGGTAATGTCACCACTGGGAATGCTTGACTATGAAAAGACACAGCATTTCCCATGGTCCTGGCTAAGGACAGGTTATTGACAATATAAAAATATAGTCCATACTTTCAGAATGTTCTGTTCTCCACCTTGATTCTTGGGACACTTCACTCAGCATTTCTATTTTAAAGACAAAAACAGTAGTTTTGTTTCTAAACAATAATCAATTTGAAACCAAAGTGTCTTGAAGCTGTGATGGAAACATTCCCTTTAATTCATTCACAAACTTTACCTGCTGAAAGGGAACGTTATTGTAAAATCAAAGATTTAGTTTCACCACTGAAGGAAATTTATTTTTTATGAGTAACATTAATTACATAACATTATTTTATATAAGAAGTCCTTTTAACGTGTTTTTAAGATTTATAAATGTATAATCTGCCAATTGCTGTTGCTAAAACTATTTACTTATTACAGTTTAAGTTTATATATGTGATTCTTTCCCTTGTACAATGTCTGGATTTTTTCTGCCAACAATTTGGAATGGGTCAGAGGACTCTTTTGTGAAGGATTACATACTATTTCTGTTCAAGACTTAAACCATTAGAAATAAACATGAAACTTATTTTAAACCATTAGATTTTAAACCATTAGAAATAAACATGAAACTACATATTTTAGAGGTTATGCATTTTTCTTAAAAATCTTGTTTTTCAATGTGGCACTTTTCTCATCACACATTTTTGAGCTCATTCCAGCAACTCTGTCCCTTCTCAAATAGGGTAAGTAATTGACCTACTCTTACTCCCCTTTTTATGGGCTCTGAGACTGTACCTGCTTTGTGGAGGAACATCAGTGTTGCATCCTGGGGCCACCTGTGAAGAGTCCCTAGCCTGTCAGTCTCCGCTCTTTGCCTCCTGGCATTCTTTTTTCAAATGATACAACTGGACTCAAGCTGCCTTGTTTCCTGATGCTCAAATTCCTCTTGTTCTTACATCTGATAATACTTGAACTCTAAGTTCTAAGTTCATGTCCATTCCTGACTTTGGGATGTATCCCCTTCTTAGATGAAATTCACACACTTAACGTTGTGTGCTTTGGGAACTCAACATCAAATCAACGGTTAGTTCTCTACCCTGGTGTTTGTTGCAATTAACACAAAGAAAAGCAATTTGGGGAAGATTGCACAAAGTGGGACCATTGCGGAAGATCAAAAAATAGTCTTCTTGTATAAACAGAAAGGAAATAACACTTTAGGTATTCATCACAGCAATTATCAATTGTGGGTGAGTAATAGAGTTTTATTATAATATAATAGAATTTTCTTTTATTATATCACAAAATATCAAGCTATGTCTAAGAAATAATTTCATTTTGAATTTGCAGTTGTTTCCACAGCAAGAAAACTATCTGAAGTATAACAAAATAGACAGTGATGAATAGTTAAGAAAATTCAGAATGAAGGCTTCTTGTTTTAGAATTAATAATTAAGATGAATATCAATAAATTACTATAAACTGAATTTTAGTCAACAAATATAGGCATATAAAATCAAGGATAGCATCAAGTTGGTCACTTAATAACCACAATTGTTTAGCACCTAAACCTGTGAAATGTACACAGGATATAAAGTGAACCAGACATAAATACTTCTCACAGGGAAACTACAGCTCCTTTGAGAGGAGAGGGGCTGTACATAAACCATCATACTATAATTTAAACAAAAGCTGATCATGCCATAAAAGAAATGCAAAAGAAATGCTATAGAGCACTGTGAGAATTCAAAGGAAGAAGAAATTGTTTCCTCATGGAAAAGTTAGGAAATGTATGATCTGAACATGGACTAGGGAGGCTGAATCTGGGCATGAAAAAGGCAGGGACATAATAAACAAGCTCCAAAAAGGAAGAAACGTTTGGGGAAGGTGTGGGGGCAGGCAGGGGAGGAGTGAAACACTAATGATGGCAGGAGCCTATTGCAAGTGATGTAGTGTAAACTCAATAAATGAAATGGGAGCACAAAGTAGAATTAAAAAAAAGAAAATACGAGAAACTGAGGTCATATCCTCAGTAAGATTTGATAATTTACTCAATTGGTTGGCTAGGAGGGGAGCAGGGTGAAGTAGTAATCAAAATGAATTCTATCCACAGTGGTTAGAGAGACTGCATAGCACCAAGGACATCACAGAATACAGGAGCACAACTTCTGGAGGAAAATTCAGGATACATTCATTTTCAGGTGCCCTCCAAATGGAGAAACCTAAAAGTCATAAATGGGTAGACCTGGAGAGAGAAACTTAAGGTGAAAACACATGCCTGGTGATTTTCTACACAGGGGCTTCCTCTTCAAGTCATGAAATTGCTAAGGGAGCAGAATAAGAAAGGAAAGCTCAGGACAGAAGTTGGAGAGTATTTATATTTAGAATAGAAAGTAAGGAAGAAGGGCAAAGAACTAACATCTAGAGAAATGGAAAAGAACCAGGAAAAATGATCATAAATCACCTAATCAACACATTTGTATTAAATGACAGTTCAGTGCCAAGCACCGTGCCAGAAGTTTAGGATTCCATAGGAATGTACATAGTACACCTGGAATTACTGGAAGACAGTATTTAAAATGAGAAACTGGGGAGGGACAGGGGAAAGGAGTGCCGAGGGAAACTTTTCTGGCAGAACAATAATGTGAAAAAACCCCAAGAGCCTGACAAGTTTGGAAACAAAAAATAATTTGCTCTGGAGAGGGGAGGAATGGAACTGAAGGGGAAATGAAGAAAAAAAATACTTAGGTATTTATTGATCCTGTTGAGAATTTTAGCCTTCAGGTAAAAACAATGTAGTTCACTGAAGAGTACAAACTGCAATGGGCTGGGGTTGGTGGGAAGAGACTGAGGCATGATTAACATTGACTTAAAGTGTATCTTCCTGACTGCAGTGTGAGGAACAGAGTAAGTACACAGAGGTGGAGAAATCAGGAAGCAATCACGTTAGCAGAGCTACAGATGGAATGAGCTTAGACTTCAAGAAAAACTAACAATTCATTGGATTTGGCATTTAAAAAGAATGATCAGCCTGTATCAAAACATCACATGTACCCTATAAAGATATACAATAATTATATACCATAATAATTTAAAATGAGAAATTAAAAAAGAGATTATTCTTGGCTAAAATATCAATCATTACTATATGTGTATATGATATATAATGCGTGTATATATGTGTGTGTGTATATATAGTGTGTGTGTGTGCATGTGTATGTATATATGCAGTCTACAGTCTACAGACTGCTATGCAGTCTCTCTAACCATTGTGGATAGAATTCATTGTAATTAATATATATATATATATATAGTACACACACTATATATACATTATACACACTCTCATTTTGTCTTCCTCAGCAGAGTGCCTCGCCATCACCGCTCACAGCAACCTTAAATTCTTGGGCTAAAGTGATCCTCTCGCTTCAGCGTCCCAAGTGGCTGGGACTACTAGGTGCCCACACAAAATGTTTATTTTTAGCAGAGATGGGGTATCAGGCTGGTCTCGAACTCCTGAGCTCAAGCAATCCACCTGCCTTGGCCTCCCAGAGTGATTACAATATATCTAATCTCAGAATTTATGTAACATTAAGAAATAAAACAGTAAACATCAATGCTGTGAATTAAAAGAGTTTAAAGAGAAATATGTGCCATAAATATAAAAACCCATTATTATTGCTTGCCATAAGTTCCAAAATCCCATTTGGCATTGGTCTCTTGACGGAAAGACTTGACTCTCAATCATCCATAGTTGCAGATTAAGAACCCATTTATATTAAGATATTAGGTATAGAAGGAACCCAAGTGCCAACAAATTCATAAATGGATAGATAATCTAAGGCATATGTATTCCATGGAATACTTACTATTCAGCCATAAAGAAGATGGAGACTTTATATCTTTTGTATTTACCTGGATGAATTTGGGGAACATTGTCCAAAGAAAATACCACAAGAATAGAAATACAAGCATCCAAGCTACTCAATAGCAAAATGAAACTAGTAGATGAACTACTTCATGTCCACAAAAGAGAAAAAGAACACAAATTCAAGTAGAGGCGGAGGGGGAGGGACAGGAGACCGGGAAACAGGGAGGGGGACTGGTGTGCTGTCACCTAACAAGAGCAACATAGGGGTATATGGCACCACCACCCCCGGCTTTATAGCTTTTACTTGGACTTTCATATAACAAACACAAATAATGTAGCCTCATTGTTGGTACTTACATATAATCTGAAATTTAAAAAAAGATATTAAGTATAAAAACGAGGGTTCTTTTAAATGTGTTGATAGATTATATTGTGTTCCTAATCAATATTTGCCTCAGATGTTTCAAAATAACATATGCTGTGTTAAAATCAAATTATAGTTTATGAATGGTCTGTGTTTCACGGAAAAAGCAAAGAAATTTAAGAACATGCCGATAAGAGCATTTGAACATGAATTTTAATAACAAACACATACACAATTCATGTACCATTCATTCTGCTATAAATAATTCATTACTATGCTTCAGCACTTTTGCGACTGTTAATCATATATTTTTTTTTTCATAGAGAGACAACTAAAGGCCCTTTGGAAGTATTTTAAATGTTTTTTCCTCCTGTGTGGAACATCCTCAAACACCTTCTGAGACCCCATCACTGCCATATTTCTGCAACTCTGAGAACACCTTCTCCAAGCTCAAGTTTTTAGTTAGAGATTCAGTTCACTTAAAAGTACTATTTTGAGTAAAAATTATTAACATTAAAAAACAACCCTAATGTTAATTATAACTACATCTCAAAACCAAACTCTAATTAGTTCTGTATGTACAATTATCTAAATAAAAATATTTCTGAAGTATGAAGCAGATGAGATTTTCAGAGTCAACTATAGAAGTAAATGATTAAATATACACTCAGTATAGTGACATGTAGCTACATGATTCTATTTTTATCTGCACATATTCCCCATTAATATTTAATTAAGATATTTCTTTAGCCTTTTAAATAGTCATGAAAATAACATCTTAATGTCACCTGTATTCTTATTTATGAGAATTTTAAATTTCTTTAAGTAGGTTGTAATGGAACCATAATTTTTAATTATTGACATTAGATGAAATCCTAGCTTTGTAAAGCAAATCTTTTATGTAAACGTCACATAATATAAATCTCTTAAAAGCTATGTTTACAAAGTCAGGTAACTAACTTCATAAACTCATCCTAGAAAAAGTGCTACATACCTCATTGCTGAATATCAGTACAGTCACCAGAGGCTGAGCAGGGTCCTTTGAAGGTAAAGATAGTGATATTCAGCAATGAGGTATGTAGCACTTTTTTTTATTAATTTAAGATCAGCTGCGATGTTTCATTCTCATTTCTAATATAATAGCTTTCATTCTTTTCTTTAGTCTAGCTAACTGCTTCCAAATTTTGCTGATTCTTAAAAAAACACAACTTATAGCTTTGTTTTTAATTCTCTATTTTCTTGACTTTTAATATTATTTCTTTCCTTCTGCTTGGTTTTATTTATTTTTTCTAGTTTAAGGTGGAAGTTTAGTTTATTTAGATGTTTCTTCTTTTTTAATATACTATTACATGTGTATATACGTGTGTGTATGTGTGTGAGAGAGAGAAATAGAAAGAAATGGAGAGAAAACATGAGTCAACCTTGGTTCAATATGATATTTCCTGACTTTGAATTCTTGGGCTATGGTTTGAATGTTTGCTTGTGTCCTTTCAAGGTGATGGTATGAAGAGGTGATAGGTCCTAAATGAATGAGACTAGTGCTCTTATCAAGGAGGCCTGTGGAAGCTTCTCACCCTTTTCCACACATAAAGGACACAGTGAGAGGGACCCACCATCTACTAAGACAAGAAGGACCTAAACACTCAATCATCTGGCACCTTGATCCTTGACGTCCCTGCCACCAAAACTGTGAGCAATAAATTTCTGATTTTTATAAATAATATTTTAAATAAATTTTAGTAGCTCAAGTTTCATATGCCATATGAGAATGTGTACACACATCCCCACTTGCCTTTGACACAGGATTGAGGTTTCAAGATATTATCGTAGATTTTTTTCTGTCCCAGTTTTTATGCCTTGAGTACCATTTCACATTGCTATGATGGGCATAGTGAAATAACTTTATTTATGGAAATATAATACATCTCTCTGGGTACTAAGGCCCCTATTTGAGTCTCTAGATCCAAAAGCCTATCTAGGGCTAATCTCTGTGTACCATCATTCTGGTGGCCTAGCAATAATCACTCTATTTTAATGGCATCAAGAGATTTCTTTTAGTCAATCTGTATGTAAATTTTTCTTGTAATATTTTTGTTCTTATTTTTTGTGTGCATGTGGTTATCCATACATCTCAACATATCTTATTGATGAAATCAATTTTAATACATATGTTAATTTATCATCACCTCTCTATATTTTTGTCAGCTCTATTATAGTACAATTTAATCTTTTTTTTTTTTTTTTTTTTTGGTAAAGAGTTTTTCATATCTGCTAAAAATGGATTAGACAACCACACTGAATTAATTAGACAGATGCAGGTTGTGTTCTCACAATGTGCATAGCAAACATACTACTCTGGATTCCACAAGAGGAAAGCTGATCTCTTCTTAAAAGAGCTGTGCTTTCACATGACAACTAGCTTAAGACATAACACATACAAATTACATGTGTGAAGATAAAGAGATGGTGAAGTTGGGAGTTAAGCAGATATTCATGAACATTTCAAGGAGTTCAAGGTACCCATGGATCTTTAACTTGTGTTAAACAATTAGTAGATAGCGTTGTCATCTGAAATGTGGGGCAAAGTACTTTTCCAGGTGTTCCAGGTGGTCTTTTTGACTAGAAAGTTCATTTGGAATTATGTAATTAAATATTCAAATGCCAGGTTAAAAGATCTTGGTGCCACATTATGCCCTACATTATAGGGGCTTTAAAAGTGTATACCTAGGGGGCGGAGGCAAGATGGCTGACTGAAGCCAGATTTTCACAGAGGCTCCCATCCAGAAGGAGAGTTAAAGGATGGAAGTTAAGCAAGTAAGCCAGTGGATTGGAGCTAAGCCAAGAGAGAAGGTTGAAGAATGCACATCAACCCTGCTGAGGTTAGCTGTGACCCCAAGGATACAAATAAAAGGCAGAAAATCCATTGCCAATTGAACAGGAGTTCCCTCCCTCACGAGAACAGCTCACAGCACACTGTCTACAAATAAGTGAGCAGAGTTCAATATCCTCACATTTTATCCCATGGGAGAGACCCTCTAAAAACCAGATCTTCTTCCCCTACTAGGGTGTCATGGCACTCTCCTGCTGGGCATAAAACTGTATAAAATATATATATTCTCTACCTGCAATTCTAAACTCCCAGCATTCCCCTCCACTCTCACCCTGAGGTCTGGAAGCCTGTCCCCCATGGAGGGCAGATAATTGGGTATTTTATCCAGAGATGTGGATAGAACATGGACTGCTGCTGGTCAGTGGTGATTCTGCAGCACAGGAGTAAGGAGAGAATGGTTAACTGAGAGGGAAGATAAAGGAGAGGTGGGTCCCCTGAAGCACTGAGCAGCAGCCACACCCCTAGAGATATTCTAGAGTCACACCCCCTGTTTCTCTGGGCAACCAGAGGAGGCCGGGCATCTTCTCTGGTGGCAGCCATTGGTGGAACAGATCTGGGATGGAAATGCAGGCCCTGTGAGTTAACGGTAAGCCTGAGGCTATATGGCCTGGGCAGACCGTGGGGATTAGAATACACATGCCAGACTCCAAGGGTGGGGCTGATCCAGAGGACTGCTTTACTGAGCTTAAGATGCACCTGGCCCTCAGGGGATCATAGCTGAGACAAAGGTGGCAGGCAGAGGCTGGGACTGACAGCTGCGTGTGAGCTCTAAGTCCATGTGCCCCAACATAAACTACAGCCGAGACCCAGCAGTGGCACAGACAGGGGGTGAGTTGCAGTCTCTGTGAACTCAAACAGTGTCTGATCTGCAGGGGAATATAGCGGGGACAGAAACAAATTCTGCAAAGTTGTTCTGTCAGCAACATCAATCAGGGGTGGGGCTGGAATTGAGTGAACTGCCCCAGCCTTCATTAAGCACCCAAGATTGTCAGGCCTCACCCCCACCCCCCGCTGGATAGTGGCAGAGAGCAATAGCCTGGCTCAGAATACATAGATCTCCCTGTGACTCAGGCAGGCACAAATCCCTGGAGCATCTGCTCATTGGAGGCAACTAGGTCACAGCCCTGAAGGGTTACCAGTAACTGGGTGTGACAGAGGTATAAGGTGGGGAAGGAGGCATCAACCTTCCTAGACTAATTTATTTCCTGGGTGGGTCCTTCTGACCTCACAGAGCACTGAAGCAAGTCATGCTTGAGCTGCCAGCAGACCTCTGCTATCTAGTTGCCGGAGACCTTTTGAACTCTCCCACCTGAGATGGGTGCTGACTAAGAAAATTGATTTGGACCTCTTGAACTGGGCCAATCACCTGAGGACTATCCAAGTGGTACCCTGAGTGTGTGGTTGTGGGAAGGTTTGATTTTCCTTTTCCAATTGTTACCTGGGGGTGACTTAATTGCTGGTATTTCTCCATGGCTGAAACTTCAACCCAGAGTAATTGATTCACTAGGATAAGACAGAGACCAGCTGAAAACAAGACAGAGCCACTTAGCCCCACCACACCAAGCAGGTCCCCAGTTTCTCAGGCCGTAGCACTATATGGGTCCTTGGCAAAGCTCCAGGGTAAAAGGTACAGACACCAGTCCCAGCTTGTGAGCAAAGGGCTGGTTAATCACTACTCCTGGATCCAATAACACAACTTCTCTTTATCTGCTCATCTAGTCAAACAATGTAAAATATCAGGGGGCGGTATCAGCAAAAAAACTCTGCTAACATGAATAACCAGAGTAGATCAACCTCCCCAAGGAAAAATATGGTGGACACAACTAAAGATCCCATCCATAAACAGATATCTGAGATGTTCAGAAATCAAATTTAGAATTTGGATTGCAAACAAGATTAATAGAATAGAGGAAAAGTTGGAAGTAGAAATTAAAGGAGCATTTCAAAATATGTCTCAAAAATTCAATGAATTCAAAGACAAAATCACCAAAGACTTTGACACATTGAGACAAGAATTTTCAGCCCTCAAAGATCTGAAAAAAACAGTAGAATCCCTCAGGAACAGAACGGAGCAAGAAGAAGAAAGGATTTCTGACATTGAAGACAAAGCTTTTAAATGCTCCAAAACTCTCAAAGAGAAAGAAAAATGAAGAGCTAAAATGAATCATTCCCTCAGAGGGCTCTGGGCTAACTCAAAGAAAACTAATATTCACCTCATAGGAATCCCTGAAGGCAACAAAGTGTCTTTGTAAGGCACAGAGGCTCTTCTTCATGAAATTATAAAAGGGAACTTTCCAGACATGCCAAGAGATTCTGAAATTCAGATAGCAGACAGTTTCAGAACCCCAGCACAACTCAAACTGAATAAGACATCCTCAGGCACATCCTAATTAACTTCACTAAAGTTAATATGAAGGAGAAAATTCTGAAAGCAGCCAGACAGAAGAAAACCATAACCTACAAGGGGAAGAATATTAGAATGACTACTGATCTCTCTGATGAAAACTTTTAAGCTAGAAGAGCATGGTCGTCTACTTTTAATCTCCTAAAACAAAAAAAAAAACTTTCAACACAGGATCCTGTACCCAGCTGAAGTGAGTTTCATTTATGATGGAGAAATTAAATTCTTTAATGACATTCACATGTTGAAGAAATTTGCCATAACAAAAGCAGCTCTCCAGGATATTCTCAGACCTATCCTCCATAAGGACCAGTGCAACCCTCCACCACAAAAATAAACTCACTAAAAAACTTTTGATCAAATTCCAACTTCCACAATGGTGAAATGATTAAAAATGTCCACTGGACTTTCAAAAAACTCGATACCCAAAATTTTACCAGGCTTATCGACATTCTCCATTAATATGAATGGATTAAACAGTCCTCTAAAGAGGCACAGGTTGGCTGATGGGATACAAAAACTCAGGTCAGATATCTGCTGCATACAAGAATCTCATCTTACCTTAAAAGATAAATATAGACTTAGGGTTAAGGGATGGTCATCTATATTTCAGGCAAATGGAACTCAGAAAAAAGCAGGTGTTGCAATTCTCTTTGCAGATACAACAGGCTTTAAACGAACAAAAGCATAGAAGGATAAGAATGGTCACTTCATTATTTGTTAAGGGTAATACTCAATATGATGAGCTTTCAATTATTAATATTTATGTACCCAACCAGAATGCATCTCAATTTATAAGAGAAACTCTAACAGACATGAGCAACTTGATTTCCTACAGCTCCATAATAGTTGGAGATTTCAACACTCCTTTGGCAGTGTTGGATAGATCCTCCAATAAGAAGCTGAGCAAAGAAATTTTAGATTTAAACCTAACCATCCAACATTTGGATTTAGCAGACATCTACAGAACATTTCATTCCAACAAAA
>CAUYPK010111394.1:0-10344 GCA_963574355.1 Loris lydekkerianus | reverse complement strand
GAATGGCAGGTCTATTTTTAGGTCTCTAAGTATTCTCCAAACATCCTTCCAGAAGGGACGTATTAGTGGGCATTCCCACCAGCAGTGTAGAAGTGTGCCCTTTCCTCCACATGCACGCCAACATCTCTGGTTTTGGGATTTTGTTATGTGGGATACTCTTACTGGGGTTAGGTGATATCTCAAAGTAGTTTTGATACAATAATTTGCAAGTAAATTGCTCTTACTCTCTGCTATGGTTTGAATGTATATGTCCCTCCAAAATTCATACATTGGAACTTAAACCCCAATGTGATAATATTAAGAGGGGAGCCTTTAGGGTGTTATTAAGTCATGAGGGTGGAGCTCTCATGGCCAGAATTAATGGCAGGGAGGGGAGTAGTGAGGCCCCCTTTTGCCCTTCCCTCCCATCCACCATGTGAAGACACAGCATTTGTCCCCCTCAGAGGATGCAGCAGTAAGGCACCACCTTGGAAGCAGGGACTGAGCCCCTAACAGGCACTGAACCTATTGGCACCTGGATCCTGGACTTCCAGTCTCGAGAACTATGAAATGATAAATATTTGTTCTTTATAAATTACTCAGTCTCACGTCTTTTGTTAGAGTGCGTGCACAGACGACACACTTCACAGATGCCTTCCTGCCTCTGCTTCTCTCCCTAAGTAGTTTCTAGATGCCTGGGCTGCATGTGACCTCAGGGCACTGGGGCAGACACACACTCAGACCCAAGTGGTGCCTGTACTGTGCCCACTCACCCAGCTACTGCAGCATCCTTCCTGCCTGGTCAGTGGGCATCTTGCTGGCATTTGTAACTTACGGTCTGGTTGTGCTCCTGGCTCTATGTGGACATAGCACTGCTCCGACTGAAGCCTGGCAGCAGCTCTCGGCCAGGCCCCGGTGGGGTTGTCAGATTTAGTAAATGAACATACAGAACAGCTACTTAAGTCCAAATTTCAGATAAACAATGAATAAATTAACATAATTATTAACATAGTATTACATGTAATATGATTTGTTATCTATCTGAAATTTAACTGATGTTCTATATTTTGTCCTCCTAGCCTCATCCTAGACCCAGCACCGTTGGCACAAAGACCATGGCTCCTGATGAGGGATCCCTTTGACAGACTCAGTTGCACCTGCTGTGTCCCTCTGCAAGGCACAGACTAAGATCTGGGGTCCTTCTGTGCCCCAAGGAGTCGGAAATTTGCTGGGAGAACTAAACTCAGCTGTGCTGGCCTGCTGCTGTTCCCCTGGAGGGCCCCCCCTTCTAGTGCCAGGGGAGTCCCTGAAAGTCCTCCTTCTAAAGCCGCACAGAGCAGGCACCCTCTTTACCTTCGATGTTACCTCTCTCACTGTACACCCTCCATCTTGTTCACCTTCTGCCTCCCTCCTCTGCATTTTTCAAATCCTCCAGGCTAAAAGCAGGTCCTCTTTAATTTCCCCTGTTATATCCTCCTCCTGTTGTAGAACAGCATGCTTCATGCCTGGCCACCATAGCAGAAAACAGATTGTCTTCTCAGGACAGGAGGATGCAGGGATTGGTTCATGTTAAAGACAGAAATAAAGGAATGTAGAAAACTCTTATCTCAAGGTGATAACCTGGCTCTCACCTATGATTATTATCTTGCTGCGAAATCTCATATTGAATGTCAGATACTGAGTATTTTTTGTTTTCCCTGGCATTTCTGTGTACCAAGCCTGTTCTCCCCCTGGAAAGAAGGATATTGACAGCTATTAGAAGAAGATTATGAGCTCAGAGAAGCAACAGAGAGAAATCACACTAATAATTTTTTATAATATTTTCTTATTATATTCACATCATGAGGTACTATGTTGTATAGATGCTTCTATTTTGACCAGGGTACCCTTCACTCTCTACTGAGAGGGTTCTTATAATATGAGGGAAGTTGAATTTGACTCCTGAAATCTTTAGGAGATAAATTAACTTTTGGGTATAAAATACTTCAGTTTTCTTTTCATTGAATTATAAAATTTCTCAAAGGTAAAGGAAATAAAGTAGCTGCATGCTAGTGTCTACCATCCAGACAAGCATGAGGTTTATGAACCTCAACTTTATAAAGCAATCAATCAATTCTAAAATATGTTAAAAAAAAAAATACAGCCTTTTATTCTCGGCCTAAGTATCTTCTCTAAATTATCCTACTGTTTTAGGCCATGGGTTGGGCTACTCTGAGGTAAATAATCTAGCTACAGGCATTAAGTTACATTATTTGACAGGACACAATTGGGAGATACAAAAATCACATATCCATACAGGATGCATCTCATTTAGACTTCCTGAAATATCATTTGTAGGTTGAGCACTGCAGATAAGAATAGGTAATTCTTTTTTTTTTAAGTAACATGGCAATCTTTTTTTTTTTTTTTTTTTTTTTAATTGTTGGGGATTCATTGAGGGTACAAGAAACCAGGTTACACTGATTGCATTTGTTAGGTAAAGTCCCTCTTGGACTGTGCCACACCTTTTGGGGGTAATTCTTTTCATTTGAGAATACAAACATTTCTTCACCTCATCTGTGTCTCTAGCCTCCTTCTCTACCTGTGGGGACCCATTGCTCCACTTGTCCTGAAGACTGAACTTCTAAATAGGTGAGTTCATACAATACCATTTCCACATTCTCAATTTATGTTTTTAAAGTGCCCATGTTTTACAATTTTTCTTCTTTAGTTTCATAGATAATCTGGGATGGAAGGTGAATGGGCCACAATCCAGTGTAATCTCCTCATTCTGTGGACTGAGAAGGGCGGGAGGTAATCTATTCTCCTGTCAGGGGGACGCAGATCTAGACATGGGCCTTAGATGGGCCAGTGGACCTGAGCAGCTTGGTGCTCTCCCCAGGTCCACCCCCCTGGCACCATGCTGCCTCCCCTCTGCTGATTAACAGAAACAACCCACCCTACATTCTGGTATCAAGAAGGTCATAAAGTTTAAATTGGACTATCTTGTAATTAACTACATTTTAAGGGTTTGGAGGTGGGCTAAGCGTCCCACTTAAGCATATTAACTGTTTCACAAGGAGGAAGGGGAATTTAAACAGAAGACAAAAAAGGAAAGTACATTCTTTATTTGGCAGCAATGAAATCTGTTTCAGTGTTATTGGATTATAATGGGCCAATTTTTATCTAGAGTCTGTGCCCCTGGAAATACAACCCTGAAAAATGAATAAAAAGTATTTTCACACATTTTTTAGATTACCCTCAATAATGGTATAAAGAGTTTGCCTACTTGTGGCCGTTTTTATATGCCTTGGGATTTCCTACATGAAGCCTTTTCTGAGAGGCACTTATGTTCTACATCATCATATATTTATTTATTTTAGTAGAAAGAAGATCTCAATTCTTTATACCCAGATTTAAGACCCTCCATGATCTAATTACATTTCCAAGTACATATTCTGTATTACTTCTTTTTTTGCCTCCAACTTTCAAATTGGACAACTAACACAGCTTTATTGCTCTTATTCCTACTTTACAGATTTTCAAAACTTTACTCGTAGTTCTAAAAGCAGCTCAACTGCTACTTTCTTTATGAAGTCCTTCCCTATCATGATTCTTCTGTCTACTTCTGCAAAGTGAAACTGTACATCCTCAGCGTCCCCATTGTACACTATTCATACTTACAGTGTTCTAAATAAATAACCAACATGTGGAAAACTTGCCACTTTATTAAATGCTTTTTACTCTTATTATTTCACTTAATGACAGCACTTACACCATTCTGCATTATTACGTGGACAGGCAGTTTAGCTCTTTCACTAGAATGTGAGAACCTTACTAGTGAGTCCCCCATTTCCTATTTGTTCTTGTGTAATCCACTGTATTATGTTTTGCATGTGGCAAGGGTCCCATCTAATATTTATTGGCACTGAATTGATAGTGGAGTTCATGCTGACCAGGAGGGATTAAATTCCTATATGTAAAAAGATTTTTTTTTTCTTGTCATCAAATGAAGGCTGTGGTGGTGACCCCAGATCTAATATTGCCCCAGCCAGCACCGCCAGCCTCAAATTCCACCTCTGACTTTGAAGTCTGGCAGCCACCTAGGAGCCTTAATAGGGAAAGCTGTGACTTGCTGGGTAATAACACACTGCCTTGGAATAATCATTTTCAAATGAATCAACAACAGCAGCTATTTGCCTGATCTAATTAGCATCACCTTTTTTGAGCAGGCGGAAAAAGGTTGGCATATTCTGTATGATGCAACATGCAGCAAATTATATAGACAAGGCAGCATCACAGGGTCAGGCACTCACCTCTGTGGCTGAGGTCTTTCTGGCAATCTTTTTTTTTTTTTTTTTTCCTTTCTTCTTCCTACAGTAGCCCAATGAATTGCTTACATCATTTCAAGTATAAGAACTATAAGGAATTTGAAAATTTGAAATTTAGTCCAAATGCGGTTTCTGTTAATCTCCACATTTAAGGAAGATTTCCTTCTTAGGATCATTGTTAAGAGCAAAGATGAAATTCTCTTCATACCTAAGAATATTTAGAAGCAATTTAAGCAGAGAAAGGAGTGAACTCTGCTTATTCACCTGGAAGGATGTCAAGAAAGAACAGTGTTGCCCTCTTGGTCCTCTCAGAGTTAAGGGGCTTTCATTTCCAAAGTCTAGGTCCAGGGATACTCTGCTAAAAGGAAGGCTTGAAGAGAGAACAGGGAGAAGGGATGGCTCGGTCCTCAGGAGGAAAATGCGAGGAAGATGCCTGGCTGGGGAAGGGAGTCGGCCCCTGGCTGCATGCAGTGCCCTCTCTCTCTTAGAAGGGGTGACAGGCCTTGGAAGGGGGAGGTAAGTGTGAGGCAGTGGCAGGCTGGAGCCAGCTTGGCAAAGCACTTCTCTGCCCCAATGCAACTGTGGTAGAGTGAAAATTTGTCTACTTTCCCCATGTTTTCAGAACTGTGTCTCACCCCACCCCCCAACTCTTTAAGACCTTAAGATAAGAAAGAACCTTTCTGCCGCTCCATGATGACAAAATTGGATGCTCTGTCCACCCTGGTGAGATTGAAGCCAGATGAAAGTTGGGTTGGAAAAATAAAATGTGGACTCTTGACCTAGATTTCTTTAATTCATAAATCTGACCCTGCCACTTGCCAATTATTCCTCAGTTTCCTCTTTTTTAAAATGGAAAAATTGTATGATCTTCTTTAGATGGTAGCTCTGAGGATAGAGTTAATACCTCTGAAGCCTGGAGAGCAGGGCCTGGCAGATGGGAAGCCGTGAGTACTCATTCTTGTGGCCATGTCTGGGTGGAGTGGCAGGGCACAGCCACATACACTGCATCAATAACCCCATTCCTGTGCATGTTCTTTCTTTAATGTCCTTTTCCATCCAGTTAATTTGAGATGGCAAGTTCTTAGAGGCATGTGTCAGTGGCTACATTTCTTTATCTTTGCCCTGCATTGCCGTGTCCTCTCCTAACACCCCCTGCCCAAGTGAGCCGTGAACATGTAGGGCCCTAAGTCCCTGTCTCTGTAGCTCTGCCAGTTTCAGACACCTGGTAGGCACATAGCTAACAGTTTTTAGGTTGAACTGGATTTAGATCTCTTGTAGGGGATTCAGCACCGTGTCCAGGTTTAGTCTACTCTTTCTGTTGAGGCTGACACTAATATGGCTACTTGGTCAGGAAAGTGAGGCCCTAAACGAGATCACATGGATATTTACAGGCAGAGCTGGCTCCCTGAACCTTCCCTGACCAAAGCCTCTAGGTTCCAGCAACTAGTTATGCTTCCTCCAGAAAGAGCAACCCAGGCCGAAAGACCTTTGTCAAAGTGAGAATTTAGAGGAAACTTGAGTTACCACTGGAACCAGATTTTTGGAGAAGGACAAGCTATTTCATTGTAAACAGATATTTCAATGGGGATTGGATTTGTTAACTAGAACCGCCGGTAAACTATTCTTTCTCCAGTCACCCGGAAAGCACCTAGATAAAAACACCTTTCTTCAGTTCACAAGGGAGTGTTTCTATGAACTTTAGGGCTTACTAATGGACCAAGTGTCCTTGTAACTTGTAAGTATCTTTCGCTTAATAAGAAAAACAAAACACGTTTGGAAAGACTAAGGCTCCATAGCAGGGGTAAGCTTTCTGAATGAATACTCATATGGTAACAGGCACCATTGACTGAGCACTGGATCCAGGGCTGGATCCCTGCACATGTCATTTCATCCCATGCCCACAGGAGCCTGAGGAGACATGTGATTATCTTTACTCCACTTTACAGATGGAGAAATGAGGAGAGAGAGATGTTAAAGAAACACTCAGCCATTGAACCTTTCTTTCTGGATGAAAATGCCCCACCAGTCGTCCACTCTAAACATTGGCTCAGAAATAAAAGAATGGACCAAACTTGTGCCACAAAGAATGACTAAATAAAGATGATGGCTGGGGCTGAAATAAGTTAATTTACCTTTGAAATCACAGTCATAGTGAGTACGGAGTTCAAAATCCACACTCTTCACTTTTGTTGTTGTTGTTTCTTACTTTCTATTAAGGTTAAAATTACAGCATTTAAAATGCTAGTGTTAAGAGAAAAAAAGAAAGTGCTGAGTAAAGTCAGGAAAAGAAAGAGAACCATTAAAACAGCAGGAATGCATAAAACTCAGAAAGCATGAAACAAGTCAGATCAGCTGGCTCCAACTTACCAGTCACAACTGCGTGGCAGGGCCAAGCTCTCTTTTGCCCATTTAACTGTAAATCCAGAAAAAGTGACAGCAAAAGGTTAGAAATAAAAGGTAGAGTAAGAGGTTACCTTAAAATACAAATAAAAGACGGCCAACGATATGGCGTCATTAATAGCAAACGTTATAGAAATCAAAAGAAAAACCAAGCATTAAGCAGAGGACAGTTTTTAAAAGAAGGTTAGGGTCTTTCTTGAAGAGTTAATAGAGGGAGCTCTCCTGCACAGCAAGGAACAGTAACATGCCAGCCGCAAAACTTGACTTATGCAGGCACAAAGCAAACTATACTGTAGTGGAGTCCAGTGTTCAAAACTACAGACCCTGCTGGTTTAGCAACATGATTTTAGACCCTTGGCCAACATATCCTCCTGCTTTGGGGACCTAAACCCTGCAATTTCTTTATTTGCTTCCTTCCCTAACCCTTCTTTGTAACGCCCGTAAACACACCGCACAATTACAAAGTCACAGCAGCCCACAATATTGGAACAGAGACACCCTGTTAAATCTGTCCCTGACAGCTGTGAGCCCCTTTTATATTTCAATTATAAGATCAACAACTATAACTGCTGGCAGACCATTACCACCCAGAGTTCAGGAGTTTTGGGGACAGAGCAGAGTTCTGCTCCCTGTGGAGTCCCTGAGGGAGGACTGGCTGCGAGGGCCCCCCATGTCCTCAGCCAGCCAAACCTGTGTCTGTACGGGAAGGACAAGCTCAAGAGCAAACACCAATGGCTCAAGGCAATAGCCGACACCCACAGCTCCACTAGTGCCCTGACTGTGCTCTATTTTTCTTTCATTTCACCTTGCTTGAACTTGGAAAACAAATCTCTTGTATGTAATGGAAACTAGGGAGGAAAAGTGCATGATGTTCCTTGCTAGTTCTTAATTCAAATAACTACTCCCAAGAATTCTGCTGCAAAGATAAGTTTCCCCCTTTGAAGGCAAAGAGCCCCATGGCATTCCACAAGTTTCCTACCCAGCCTAGTGTGGGTCTCTTTGGGTTTTTCCCTACAGCTTCAGAAAATGGGGAAATGCTACCTCATTCATGCAGGTCTCCACCTGTATTCATAAATGCCAGACCAATAGTCAGACTGAGCTCAGGGCAGTTTCCAAATTAGACAGCTGACAAGATAGTTTCTGTGGCCGGCCTTTCTGTCTAGAATAGGCTCCATGAACTTGCCCAGACTTCTTTGCTTTTAAAACTTAGACTGATCCTCATTCCAAGAAGATTTCTTCACTGAGTTTTTTAGTTTAAAATTAAAATTTGAAATTAAAAGTCCGTTTAAAATTAAGTCCATTTAGCAAATATTTATTGCTAAATAAATATCTTGGATTCTGCAAAGATCTGCATTCTTTATCCTCAAAAAGCTTGGAGCTAATAGATAGAGAATGTATCCATTACCTTACCTTCTGGTTATGAAGTACAGATGTATGTATCTTTTTTAGAAATTATACATTTAGAAGAGTTGCTTACCAAAGGCATCCCACATCTTCCTCCAGAGCCCATTTACAGAGTTTCCTAAAGAGAACAGACTGTGATTGCTATAATACATTTGCTTCCCAAACCTGGCCACCCATACTCCTTCCCTTGAGAACTCTGAAACGCCACATTTCATGGATTAGAACTTTTATTAAAAAACACCTACTAGGTAGCCTGGCTCCCCAAACCTGAGACCTAAGAGAATAAGGAGGAATTAAAAGGTACATGAGATGCTTTTTAAAGGCCCACAGTCTTTCTGGCGTTCTTCTTGGATCTACTCAAGCCCTTTGCCTACAGAAACACTCAGTGCCAACATTGGTTGTCATGTCTGGGATAAACTGAAGAGAATATGATCAGGATGGTGTATCTTTGAAATAGGTTTGCGGAGAGCATTTCACTTATAATGCTCATTTTTTTTTCCCCCTAAATGAATGTTGATGGCAAAGCACATGCCAATTGGAGTGTGTATGTGTGACATCTTGGCCAGATGCATGAAAACAGAGCAGTTCTTCAATGCCCCGGGGAAGCCCTGCACAGTCTGTGAGAATGTGTCTGGAACCCTAAGAAAACATTTTAGCTTACTCTAATAATCTGCCTAAACCTTAAACCAACATCTTTTAAGTGCTCATCTGTCTGAAAAAGGAGTGTCACGTTCCTCATTTGGAGCTAGTCTATCCATGGGTTGATAACGAGAATTTTTATTTTAAAAGAAGTGTTTAAAAAAACTTGTAATTTTTAAAAACCATCTCTTCCTATGTTTGATAAAACAATGGCTCTTAAATTTCATCTCATGTTGTTCATAATTGGTGAAGATTTAAAATATGAATTTGATGAAGATGAAGTGGAGAAAGATCTCCCATAGTTATCAGAAGTTCTTGGAGTAGTGGATAAATAGCTGTTAGTAACATTATAGATCCACCTACAATTCTTAAACTCCCAATTCTTAAATCCCTACAATTCTTAAACTTTTAAGAACTTATTCGGCAGTGAAACCTAGTCTATTATTAAACCAACACAAGTCTGCTTATATCTTTATTTCTTCTCCTTTGTGTGACGAGTCATGTGTTTTCTTGCTGAAACATTGATGAGTTGGTTGTGGAGGGTTTCCCTAGCCCCACTGCAGGTGTTACACAAGTTCATTACCTTTCTAAACTCTAAGTAATTCTAGATTCTGAAATACACCTGGCCTAAGGTTTAAATAAGGGGTACTGGATCAGGTACTGGATCATACCATAGAGGACACCATTATATTATTTTTAGGATTCTATCTCACTATTTGTTCTTATTGGAAGAGCCCATTTTTGCATGGTATTTACACAAAATTTACAACTGCTTGCACTGAGGATGGGGTCTATTTCCTGGAAATATTTTGTTTTCTTCCCAATTTTCTTATCAGTTCCCCCCATCTTTGTAACTACTGGGTGTTTTACTCACGTCCTCAGTTTGGTTCAGTGTGTGGTACTTGCCCACCTGTTCAGGCACCATGCTAGGTGTTAAGAGGGGTGCAGATGTGAGCAGGATACTATGAGTCACTTAGAGCTACCTGGCAGCAGTTGTAGACATGTTAAATAGGATTCCTCTGTAAGGAAAGGTCAAATGTTGTAAAGGGAAGAGTTACAATCAAAATGTTAAGTGATCCAAGGGAAAAATAATGCCTTTAGAGGGAGGCTTTGCAGAGGAGACATGTGAGCTTAAGCTTTGTGCCCTGAAGGATGTTGAAAGTTTCTTGAGTAAACATGACAGTGATGCCATTCCGAAGCTTTCCACTGGTCTGAAAAGCCTTGACTTTTTTTTTTTTTATTTCAAAAAAGATACAAGTACATTAAACAAATAAACAAAAATGAAGCAACAAAGCAGAGATTTCAAAGCAAGTTTACAAAAATGGATAGATATTTCAATGTTTACTTTGAATGCTTTTTTGCATAGCAAATGCAACAAAATTATAGTTGTGGGATAATTGTTGGATTGCAAACAAAAGTTATGTCTCGTACTCAACAGGAAGAGTGATACGGTTTAAGGTGATATAATGGAACCCATCTTTGAATCCTGGCAGTTATTCCTATGACTATAGATATTGATTTGTTTGAAAATGAGGTAAAGCTCTAAGCCTGAAGGCCTATGTAAAAGTGAGACCATTTCATGCCTTAAATTTAGGCCTTTTATCCATCTTGA